>APFE030973086.1:16898-155670 GCA_000404065.3 Pinus taeda
CACAATGTGTTAATTTCATGGTTGGTCTTTGTGTTTTCATTACAATGGGTTGACTTCACCTACACTACGTGTCAATTTGATAGTTGATTTTAAAAATTGTTTTGCAGTGTATCAAGTTGTCTTAGGCTAAGATCTTAAAATCGCTATACATTTAGCATTTAAAAAAAAAAAATATTCTTGGTATAATAACTCTTTTGTTAGGATATTCCGACACATAGGAAATAGTTAAGTATAACTTGGTCTAGTGTAGAGTTAGGTAAAGTGTGTTTTTTTACTATGTACTTTTGTAACTTACAATCTAACGATCATCATATGTTCTAGACATGAAGTGATCCGATGATACATTCTCTCCTCTGTATTACCGACACTTGATTCGTGGCTTAACACCTGATTGGTCCATGATCTTTATTTAAAGAGCATGGAGGGTCATTTGTAGGGTAACCGTTCATGAGAGAATCTTATGTAAATTTTCATTCTTTTATTAATAAATTGCCTGAAGGGGCCGCATTAGCTCAGGCCATGGACTATTTCCCTCTTTGAGGGTTTTTAACCACGTCAAGAATATTATTGTATTGACCTGTGATCTGTTTGTGAGCAATGTCCTTTGGTGTTCTATCTGAGGAACTTACCCTGTAAATTCCTATATGGTATCAAAGCAATTTGAGGGTCACATCCATTGTTGATCCAAATCTAAAGTCGATACAACTGCATCTGACTATCATTTCCTAGATCTACTGTTTATGACCGCTTTCAGACCGAGAGGACTGCTCTATTGTGTTAGGAGCCTCTGTTCCAATGAGGAACCCCTTTCGTTTCACGCGAAAAGGTTTCTAGTATCCCTAGCTACATCATTTTTAAGATCTAGAGGTATATAGTCTTTATTTACAGTTCTAGATATTCATCTCTTTGTTTATTTCGGTTTATTTAGCTCTCTGTTTGTTATTACCGGATCTATACCTTTCATTTTTGCATATGCTCTTTGCCCTGCAACTCTGTGTGATCTTGGAAAATCAGAAACAGAAAGGAAGGATTTTTCTCATGCATATGCTATTTTCCGCCGTGCATTAATGTGGTCTGAGAAAATCAGAAACATTGAGGAAAATATTTAGTTTCTGGCTAAAGATAACTTCAAGCCGTAAGGTTTGTTTTTTTTTTTTTATATGTCCATGTTGGTTTTTGTAGTTTTTGTTTTGCAGGCAAAAAAAAGAGCTTTTTCAAGTAAGAGCACACCCCAAAGCTTCAATGACTAAAAAAACAAAAAACTCCTTCCTCTTTTCCAAAAATGACTAACCTTTTAAACTAGCTCACTTGGTCCAAAGTTACTTGATGAGAATAAAGGTCTCGAGTTCAAGTCTTTATTTTTCTTTAGTTACTTTTTCAAAAAACACAAGTAACTTACGTTTTAAAGTTACTTTATGTAAAAGTGTTCTCACCCATTATAAAAAGTGAGTCACTTATAATTCTAAAGTCTCTTTATCTTTTATTTAAGTTACAATTTAGTGGGCAGCTCATAAAATACCATTGTAAAAGTGACTTTCAGTTATTTATAAAAGTGAGTCACATAATTTTCTTTTAAAGTGAGCTAATTAGTTTAAGTTTGGAAAAGGGATGGATTTTTTTTTATCATTCATTTCCACGCATTCATGCACTTCGTCAACATCTTCAACAACTTTTCTTCAAATAGCCATAACTTCTTCATCCAGAAGCCGTTTTTAGAGCCATTTTTTTTTAATCAACCTAATTTTTCAAGATATTTCCATTAGAACACTTAGTTTCAGCATCTACACTTTCAGTTTTTGTTAAAATGGAAATTCCATGCCAAATTATTCTTGACAGCACCAACTACTTACAATGGTGGTCCTACATTATCGATTTACTTAGAAGTAAAGGTCTTTACAAAATAGCCTCAAGCCAAGAAACCAAACCCTCAAGATGAAGCTAAGGCAGCCAAATGGGTAAATAGGTAATATCAAACACGTGGGTTGATAAGGATGTCTATTTCTCCAGACCTTAGATTCCATATCGTAGAACTTGATACTCCTAATGAAGCAATAAAACAACTCACTAAATTTTTGGAATTAAAAATGAAAATAGAGCCCATCAACTCGAAAATGAGTTGCTTACATTGGACCCCAATAATTTTTCTTTCATTGAAGATTTTTTGTCCAAGTTCAAGACCCTTAGACTTCTCCCGGAAGGTGTTAAGGTTAATAAAGAAGATGATAGCCTTATCTACTCCATTCTTACTAAGTTGGGACCAGCCTACTCTATGTTTGTTTCCACCTTCCATTCTACTAGAGAAGCCTTTATTTCTCAAGTACAAGACTACAAGTCCCCGTCTTTTAATGCCTTTTGTGATTCTTTAATAAGAGAAAAAAAAATCTCTTATATCTTGGTCTTCTTAATCTTGGAAACTCTTCTAAGAAAGCGTTAGCTGCCTAGCAGCAACCAAATTCAAAGAATCCTAAGAAGCAGTATCCTAAAAAAAGTTGTCCTAAATCAAACAAGGGTCCTAAGCAATTTTTAGTCTCAAAATGAAAAATCATTTCAACAAAATGATAAGGCAAGTAAAAACAAAGGGAATAAAACTAATAGACATTACCACTTTTGTAATCGAGATGACGACTTAGAATCCAAATGCTTTAAGAAGATGGAAGCCTTGGAAGCAGTAATGAAGAAGCATAACATCCATTTGGAGCACTCTTCAACTTCAACTTCATCTTCAGAAATAGCACTTTTTGCATGTGGTTTTCAAGCATCTCGGTCTAGTTATGCACTAAATGTATCTTCTTCTTCTCATTCTCATGGGTGGCTCATTGATTCTAGAGCTTCTTATCACATGGCCAAAAACAAAGCCAAGTTTTCTTATTTAAATGATTGTAACACCAAAAATATATATGTTGCTGACGATAGATATCTTAGTGTTGTAGGGACTGGAACTAATCACCTAAACAATGGTCAATTTAATGACGTATTATGTGTTCCAACCTTATTCTGCAACCTTCTATCTGTATATCAGATAACTCATTCAGGTGAAGGTAAAATGGTTGAATTTTCACCTCACAATGTTGTAATGAAGGACCTAAGAGATCCTAAATAGATTTTAGCTACTGGCATTGTTGATGATTCTACAAGGTTGTATAATTTTAACAACTTTAGGTCATCAAATATTCCCTCGGTATTTTTTGCTCATAATGATGAAATGAGAAAACTTTGGCATGAGTGATTTGGTCACTTAAACTATCGCTCCCTTCAGAATTTATGCAAGGAAAATATGGCGACAGGTCTTCCAATGGTATCTTGCAGAGATGGTGTCTGTTCTGGATGTGTACTCAGAAAACATCATTGAGATAGTTTTGAAAAATTTGCCTCTTGGCACGCCTTAGCCCCTTTACAGCTTGTGCATAGTGATTTATGTGGTCCACTTCCAGTTGTTTCATTCTTTGGCTACAAGTATTTCTTAACTTTCATTGATGATTTCTCTAGACGCACTTGGGTATACTTCTTAAAACTCAAGAGTGAAGTATTTAACACGTTCTTGGCCTTTAAGGCCTTTGTTGAAAAACTATATGGACATCAAATTCTTAAGCTATGATCTGATAATGGCAGAGAATATGTTATCAACAAATTCATCAACTTTTGCACTGAAAATGGAATTCAAATGCAACATATTGTTCCATATACTCCACAACAAAATGGTGTACTGAAAGGAAGAACCACACCTTAAAGGAAATGGCTAATCGTATGACTCAATCTAAAGGACTTAGTCCTAATTTTTGTGCAGAAGCAATTAACTGTGAAAATTACATAATAAATTGCACACCTACTATAGTTTAAAAGAATATCACTCCAGAAGAAGCATGGACCTCAATTAAACTAGATGTAAGTCACGCTCGTGTTTTTGAAAGTGAAGCATGGGCCCATATTCCAGATGAGAAACATAAAGCTTTAGAACCTAAGAGCGAAAAAAGTGCTTTTGTTGGATATTCTGAAGATGTCAACGGATATAGATTTATTCCACTTAAGCCCAAAAATGTTATCATTAGAAGAGATGTAAAGTTTGCTGAAGATATATCGGCCTACAAGCCTAGTTCAGTGGATGTGCCACCTCTCTCTATCCCTTCTACTTCTGAAAATATTTCTTCTTCAGATGATGACAGTGAGGATGAAAATCCTCCCCCGCCTTCTCAGGATCCTCCTTTAGCTCCTCAACTTCCAAAATGGGTATGTGCTACTCGGGATGCAGCAGGTGCTCTTACAAGTGATCCTACAGATCAGTGACGTACACATTCTCAGTTCGATAGAGCCTCTTCTTTACTTTCTCAAGCTTCAGGGAATTATGATCCTAACACTTTTGCAGAAGCTTCAGGTCATCCAGATTGGGATGCGGCTATGAATGAAGAATATCATTCGTTATTGGCAAATGATACATCAGATCTTGTTTCTCTTCCAACGAGACGAAAACTTGTTAGATGCAAATGGGTTTACAAAAACCAAGTATGGACGAGATGGAAAAGTTGATAAACATAAAGCTCGTCTTGTTGTTGAGGGTTTTTCACAAGTTGAAGGCATTAACTATACTAAAACCTTCTCCCATGTTACCAAAATGAACTCTATCCACCTTGTTCTTTCCCTTGTTGCCTCTTTCAAATGGGAAGTCCATCAAATGGATGTTAAATTTTCCTTCTTGCATGGGGACTTGCATGAAGAAATATATATGGAACAACTTATTGAATTTATACAAACAAACTCCATCCTTGTATGTCGGCTTAAGAAATCCCTTTATGTTCTCAAGCAAGCCCCTCAGGCTTGGTATGCCAAAATGGATAACTTTCTTTTAGAAGCTGGCTTTTCTAGGTGTCATTCTGACAATACTATCTACACCAAGAAAGTCGGAAAGTCTCTTATCATTCTTGTTGTTTATGTTGATTATCTTATCCTTACTGGTAGTGATCCCAACTTTATAAACCATGTGAAGTCCAGCCTTAAACAGAAGTTTGAAATGACATAATTAGGATACTTGCATTATTTTTTTGGTCTTCAAGTCCTGCAATCCAAGGAAGGTATTTCCCTTTCCCAGTCCAAGTATGCCTATGATATTCTATGCCATTTTCACATGGAAGAATGTAAGCCAACCCGTTCTCCCTTTTAGTCTAGAGCCAAACTTTATGTTCATTATACTTCCCCTGAAGTAGATGCTACCTTATACCATCAACTTGTAGGAAAAATTTTGTATCTAACCCATACTTGTCTTGACCTTTCCTTTGTTGTTGGCCTTATTGCTCGGTTTATGCAAAACCCACAAGAAAGTCATTGGAAAATAGCTAATAGTTCTCGTTTGATTGGTAACTATGTTTATAACCTTACCTACCATAAAATGCTTAATTACATTAAAAAAATTATAAAAAAAAGGTTAAACAAATCTTCATATAATTTATCTTACAATTTTATTATTGTTTTGAGCACTTTTTACAATACATCATGTCATTAAAATATTTTATCTGAATTAAGTGGCAAGAAAATATATATTGTTTTGTTTACATCTTCTTCGTATCCATTTTTTATGAACTTATGGTAATATATTATTTGAGTATAAGTTATTTTCACTAATTATTTTTAATTCTTTAGTATGAAGTTGATGAAAAATCTAAAAGAATCTAAAAATATTGACATAAATATGCAGCAAAAAATTATGATGAAAAAATATGAGGGAGTTATCACATAGAATTGTGAATCGTTGCTCTAACAACATTATAAAAATAAAGACTTAAACCAATTATATCTCAAATAATTTTAAATATTCATAAAAAATAAATAAATAATATTAAAATAAAATCATAATACTTACCTATTTATTTTATAATTATAAAAAACAAATATTTTTTTCATCCATTTTAACTTAACATTAAACAAATATGTAACCTGATTTGTATGGCCATGCACAAGTCATACTCATACTCATATATACGGGTACACTATTACATTAAGTACACTTTGAGGTTTCTTCTTATCAACATTACCATACTTACAACAACCTTTCGGATACTATCGTTAGTCGATGACAGGAAGGAACTTATTATCCCTGCTACAAAGCAGAGGATATACGTATTCCATTCATGGTCAAATTTGTGAATTAATAGACTGGCTGACAAAAATCAAACAACCATTTATAACATTTAACATTATAAATAAAATTAATTTAATTTTAGGAAATATTTTCAATTTATTTATCTAAATTGTGACAACATTGAACTTGTTTCATTATCCTCTGTGGCGGTGATTAGGCTAACAACTCTGACAGTTTGTACTTCATGTTTTTTTTTTACTGCGTTAGGGTTTTTTTAACGCTTCAATTTGATAAACGGTCTACCTTGATGTCTACATTCTTAATGCTCCCATGAACAAACTCTAACGCTTCAGTTTGATAAATTGTTTACCTTGATGTCTACTTTCTTAATGCTCCCCGTGAACATAGTTGAGCAATGACACATGCCCACTAGCCCACTATTTTATGGAGAGTATGATTTAAGTTAATAAAAACTACTATTATTTTATTCAGGAAGGTGCGAGTATTAAAATAACATTAGATACATCTGATTTTTGGAGTTCAAACCTAAAATAAATAAATTAAGTGCATATATTTCGCCACTAAATCGAGATTTGATGCATTATGTGTCTCAATCAAAAAGCATAAAATAAAAAAATTAGTGTAACATTTCACACCATTCACATTGCCTTGGCATTAGAGTTAGATATAATTTTCCTTATGCTGGTTAGTTATTTTGTAATTTTTAATAATTATTATTATTATTTTAGTTATTTTATTATATTATTCATTTGCTATAAAAATAATTATTAAAATTATTTTTCTAACATAAAGAAAAAAAATAGGTGATTTTCATATCATTCCATCTATTTGATTCTATTTATAATATACTTGTGTTTTGTGAATTCAAATGTTCTCTTCTCAATAAAAGTGTAAAGAAATAATAAAAATATTTAAAAACTTCTGAATTTACAAACCTAATTTTATTCTTACAATTGTAAAGTATTTTTAATATTAAATATATTGACATTAAAATAATATATAAAGCGTTAAGAAATTAAAAAAACTTAATACTTCAAAACTTATTACTAATTTTATTTTGCAAATGTTAAAAATCTATTTTTATTTAAAATATTGACATTAAAAATATATATGAGTACCTTTCATAAGAAAGTTCTTATAAATTTACTTCATGTAAAAGAAAAATCAAGTAAACCCAAATGTTAAATTAACCACATTCACTATATTGTAATAACTTTTCACTTTATAAATATATAATCAAATCTTATATCATAAGTATTTAACCAAATCTTATTTACTCTAATCAAATCATAAATATTTAATTAAATCTTATATACACTAATCAATTTGCCCAATTATAAATTGTTAACGATAAGTGGAACAAGAATTTTTATGATACTTTCTCATTGTAACATATGAGTACAATGAGCGTATATGAGCGCGTATATGGTAATTTTTTATATTTCTGGTTAATATGGTACATTTAATTTGATTTTAATTTAATAATATTACATATTTTTAATTTTCTAATAATATTATATTATTTTTATAAATTGTGTTCAATTTAGTAATGATAAATAAAATGGTTTAATTTATCAAATATTTTGTTGATTTTAATAGCAATTGTAATTAATATCATTTTTTTTTTTTTTTTTTCATTAACACTTTGTATGTAAGAATGTTGAAAATTATATGTCACTTATATTTTTTCATCTTTACTTTAAAGAAAGTAAAATTAATATCACTAGCATTTTCACATAAAACAAAGACAACTGATGTAGAGTTACTCGTAGAGTTACTCTTGAAGGGTAACTAGGGTGAAGGGTGACTAGGGTAGAGGTAATCCATACCCAAATGCAATTTAAGTACTATATTGCAACAACATTTGCTTTATGTGAAGCCTTTGGTTGCAATTTCAGCAATTTCAATAAAACCATAAAATGGTTTTTTGTTATGCTCTGCACTTCCATCGGCATGCAAAGTTGTAAACCTTTGACAATATTGCATGCAAAGTTGTAAACCTTTGAAAATATTTTGTTTGCAAGGATTTTGTATTGTAAATTTTTTATTGATTAACAAAATTTCTTTTATTTATCTTATACATTAAAATGCATCTAATCTGCAATAATCAAAACAAGTTGCACGCTAGCTATGCAACCTTGTTATTCGTGCGGCAAGGCAGAGGATATACGTATTCAATTCATGGCCTTGTCATTCGTGCTGCAAGGCAGAGGATATACCTATTCGATTCATGGTCAAAGTGTGAATTAATATAATGGTTGAAAAAAAAATTATAAATGAAATTAATTTAATTTTTTGAAATGTTTTCAAGTTATTTATCTAAATTTTGATTCATTGAATAACATTGAGTCTTATTGTTTTATGATGATTTTCGGTGCTGATTAAGTTGACAAGTCTGACCATTTGTACTGGGTTTTACGTGAAGTAGTATGCATGTAGGGAGTTTTACATGAGGTGGTACACATGTAGATTCATTATTAATTTACTTTGTAATTTATAATTTTTAATAAATTATTTAATGAAGTGGATCTGTAATTTATGGCCTTTTTTTTTAAGCTTCGGTTTACTTTGATGTTTATTTTCACTATACTCTATGTTCAAATGCTATGAATTTGATACAAGTCATGCGATTTGAGTTGACAAAAATTATTATTGTTTTATATTATTTTATTTGGGAAAGCGTTTTTTTTAAGCTTTGGTTTACTTTGATGTTTATTTTCACTGTACTCTATGTTCACATGCTATGAATTTCATACAAGTCATGCGATTCGAGTCAGTTTTATTTTATATTATTTGGGAAAGTGTGAGTATAAAATCAAGATTAGATACATAATGTGGTGTTATTTTTGAGTTAAAATTTAAAATAAATAAATTAAGTGTATATATTTCGCCACATTAGTATCAGTACGAAATCAAGATTTTGTGCGTTATGTCTCACAATTAAAAAACATAAAATAAAAAAAAATTAAGTGTATACATTTAGCAACATTCACATTACTTTGGCATTAGAGTTAGATATGATTTTTGATGTTTTTTTAGTTATTTTGTAATTTTTAATAATTATTATTACTATTTAGTTATTCATTTTAATGGGAATTTTTTTGTATTATATCATTTTATTTTGGCTAAAAACATATTATTAGAATTATTTTCCTATAAACTAGTTAATACATAAATGAAAAAAAAACTTACATAGTGACCTAATTCGAGGAATTTATTGTTAATAAATAATTCGTATGGGGTCATCCATGATAACCATTCCATCCATTCGATTATATTCTAATAGTATAAACTAGTTAATACATAAATGAAAAAAAAACTTACATAGTGACCTAATTCGAGGAATTTATTGTTAATAAATAATTCGTATGGGGTCATCCATGATAACCATTCCATCCATTCGATTATATTCTAATAGTATATTTGTGTTGATGTCTTGTGAAATCAAATGTTTTCTTCTTAATAAAAGTGTAAAGAAGTATAAAATAATATAAGTACTTCCTATCTTATTAAACCTAAATTTATTTTTACAAATTGTAAAGTTATTTTTATATTTATATATATTGGCATTAATAAAAGTGTAAAGAAGTATTAAATAATATAAGTACTTCTATCTTATTAACCTAAATTTATTTTTACAAATTGTAAAGTTATTTTTATATTTATATATATTGGCATTAAAAAAAAATTATAGCATTACATTTTATAAGCAAGTTCTAATCAATTTACTTCATGTAAATGAGAAATCAAATAACTCAATACATTAATTATGTTAGGTTAACCACACCCATTATATTGTAACCCTAGGCTATGATGCATCTCTCCTATTTATTGTTAAATATTGCATGATTGTTTTCACCTTGTCCTGAGGATGAACCACATTAGTTGGTTCGAAATGTAGACCAAATCCTAAAGATGTGATTAATCCAAATGACATTCATCTACAATATAGATCACAAAAGTTTCAAATCTAACATAAATATTCAATCAAATCTTATATACACTAATCAAATCATAAATATTTAATCAAATCTTATATACGCTAATCAATTTGTCGAATTATAAATGATTAGAGATAATGATTGTCGAATTATAAACGATTAGAGATAATGTGGAATAGGATTTTTTATGATACTATCTCATTGTAACATATGAGTATAGTAATGAGCATACATGTGTTGGAAAGTTTTTTATATTTATTGTTAATATGGTACATTCTATTTGAATTTAATTTAATATATTATATTTTTTAATTTTAATTTAATAATGTTGCATTTTTATATATTTTTTAATAATAATATTTTTTTTAAATGATTTTTTAACTTTAGTGATTATCAAAATGAAAAATGGCTTAAATTAATAAAATAATTGTATTGATTTTAATATCCAATTGTATTTAGTATCATTTTTTTCTTTCAATTAGCATTTTGTATGCAAAAATGTTGAAAATTGTATGTCTTTTTTATTTTTTCATCCTTGCTTTAAAGAAAGTAAAATTAATATTAATAGCATTTTCACATAAAACAAAGACCATTGGTGTAAAGTTACTACTCAAGGGCAATTGGGGTAGCCGTAATCCCTACGCACCTACAATTTCAATTCTATATTACAACAATTTGCTTTATGTGAACTGTTGGGTTGCAATTTCAACAATTTCAATAAAACCATAAAATGGTTTTTTGTTTGGGTTGCAATTTCAGCAATTTCAATAAAACCATAAAATAGCTTTTTGTTATGTTCTACACTTTCAAAGACAACTAGTGTAGGGTTACTGCTCAAGGGCAACTAGAAGCACGTGCAATTCCAGCACTATATTACAACAATTTGCTTTCTGTGAACCGTTGGGTTGCAATTTCAACAATTTCAATAAAACCATAAAATGGTTTTTTGTTTGAGTTGCAATTTCAGCAATTTCAATCAAACGATAAAATAACTTTGTTATGTTCTGCACTCTCATTACCCTGTAAATTTATAAAAATTTAGAAAAAAAATATTTGCAAATGTAGAGTAAATCTGCTATTAATTAACAATTTTTTTTTAATTTATCTTATAAATAAAAAGACATGTAATCTACTAATTTTAGAACTCAATAATCAAAACAAGCGGAGCTATGCAACCTTGTTATACCTGGCGTGGTGCAATGGAAATGATACGTATTTGAATTCATGGTAAAAAAGTGAATTAATAGAATGGTCGACAAAAATCAAACAACCATGTATAAAGTTTAATATTATAAATGAAATTATTTTTTTTCAAATATTTTCAATTTATTTGTCTAAATTGTAATTGGTTTAACAACACTGAGTCTTATTGCTTCATGATGATTTGTGACGTTGATTAAGTTGACAACTCGACCATTTGTACTGGGTTTTACTTTGAGTGTGTCTAGAGATGATTAGTTAGTTATCTTTCATTCTACGTGCATTCGCATTTTATTGTTGATATGAGTTTGTACTAGGTTTTCTTTTATTTTGGGTTTTACTTTGGATGTGTCTAAAGATGATTAGTTAGTTATCTTTTATTCTATATGTATTTGTATTTTATTTTTGATGTGTATTTTTGATGTGTATTTTGATGTGTATTTTGAATGGCTTCATTGTAATATTTTATAAAGATTATTAGTTAGGTATAATGAACAAGTCAATTTGCATTGACTTAATATATTTATTAATTTTTGTTGTTTTTTTTGTGTATTATAGTTCTAGGTTATGAGTCTTTTTTTGAAAAGATGGTGTATATGTGAAATGGTCACTCAGACTTGTTATATTGTAAGTTTATTGTAAGTCTTAAGTTTTTATGTGCTTATTAATTAAATTTAAATATGGCTATGAAACCATTATTAGTCTGGACCAAGGCAAGACTCCAAGAATTGATTTGTCTATTGCTCACTATTATTAGTTTAGCATTGACCAATGAAAATTATAATGTTTAAATTTGAAAAAATATTTAATTTTCAATATTATTAAAAAAATCAGCATTTTATTGGACCATAACTTTAAGGTCTCATTAAAACCTTTGCACAATATAATACCATGTGGATAATTACCTTACATGTTTTCCACTACATCTTTTATGCCATAATTTATGGATATGGTTGTAATATTCATGCATCATTTCTAGATATTTTTGTAGTGATTTTTTATTCTTAAAAATCCATCCAAAAATAAAATACTTCAAAATAACTTATACTAAAGTAAATAACATATCTACCATTAATTACTTCCCACCATAATTTGAGCAAGTATTTACATAAAAAATGGATAGGAATAAGATGTAAAAAATATACGTACATGAGAACTCTTAATGTGTAGAGTTACTAGTGGTTACTAACCACCAAAATCGACTTCATATGTGAATTCATAGTTATTTCCAAAGCAAGACTATAGGATAATTGTCTATCAACCATTATTAATTTAGAATTGAAAAATGTAACTTATAATTATTTATGTAATTTTTCCAAGAACATAATTTCTAACTTAAGTTGGAGGGGCTAAGATGCCCTACAAAACAAAATTACAGTATAACAAATTGAATTTTATTGTTCTCATTACTTTTTACTTTCTATTATTAACTGAGCCTGAATTTTATTGTTCTCATTAATTTTTACTTTCTATTATTAATTAAGCCTGAATTTTATTGTTCTCATTACTTTTTACTTTTTATTATTAATTGAGCCAATATTATACTCGGCTCTTTTAACATTTTATTATTTTTTAATCTTGTTGACATATAAATGTTAAATGCTAAAAATTTATGCCTGACATATAAATGTTAAATGTTAAAAATTTATGCCTACACATGTTTATGTTATGTTAATCATGTAGGCCTATAGATATAGGTATATTGGGCTATACAATGCCTCTTGGCACAATTATTTTATTAAGTTTCTTCAGGAGGCCATTTTTAGGTTGAAAATTCCTCTAATGACGTCCTTTAGCCCCAAGTGGTCTAGCCAAGATTGGGCATCCTTACATACATAAAAATAAAATAAATAAAGTAATTGAGTGTAAGAAAAAAATTATTCTACATGTGTAATTACCTTGTAATGTGGAGTTAAAATTTGGATTTTTAAAAAATTAATAAAGGAAAAAGACATTTCAATATTGACCCTAAATAAATTATTTCCATGTCCATTTTAATAAAATATTTTAATACCATTTTTTTCTTTTTATTCTTATTATGATAATAGATAAAGTAAATGAGTATGATTTTATGATCTGTAGAAAGTAATCAAGTTTATCAAGGTGAAAACTATTTTCAATTGAAAATTTGAGAAAATATTTGTACATGATAGCTCTGGAGTTAAGATGGATCAAATAAAGGAAAATAATGTATTATAAGGTTCTTTTTATCCTTATTATCATAATAGATAAAGTAAATGAGTATGATTTTATTATGTGCAAAAAGAAATCAAGTTCATCAAGGTGAAAACTTTTTTCAATTGAAATTTTGAGAAAATATTTGTACATGATAAATCATGAGTTAAGATGGATCAAATAAAGGAAAATAATGTATTATAAGGAGGTGAAACCTAAGTCTCAAAAATACGAAATATTTCTATGTCTTGCCTTATCTACAAAATAAAGTAAACAATTAGAAAATAAGAACAAATTCTCTTGAGTGTTGGTCAATTCCAAAGACACAATGGCTTGAAAGATCCTTTCACCTTTGTGATGGTAGGAGGATTGAAGATGAAAAGAACTTTATCTAAAATGTGCCATTTTATGCTTATATTTAATCTAAATCTAAAAATATGTGTCACACCACCACCCTACTTGACCTTTTAGCTCAACAAATTTATGATGATATTGAAATAATTCGTTAATGCTTTTAAAACATAGATGTTGAATTTTAAAGAATTTTGTGGTGGACATTCGTCATCATCATAATCATCATATAAATTGTAATTTATTAGTAATTGCATGTATTAGTTATTATTTTAAAATTAGATTATTATTCTTATTCCTTTTTTTTGTGAATTAGCATTGGAATTACATTTATTTTTCAAAATATCAAGCTAAAACTGCGATATGTCCATGATTTCATTGAAAACACCATAAGCGGTCTCAATCTACAACACGAGAAACCAGATATATTAACCACCTACTACAAAACAACTACTGGAAATAAACAAGTCTAACAACTAACAAGCTTCCAACAAATTTTATATTGTAAAATGTAACAGAAATCAAGAGTCTGAGGAAGTCACTGGAGCAGGATTCTTGGCACTAGAGCGAGGAGGAGAAAGAGACTTCTTGTAGAAATTCTCATCGTAGATCACCTGATAATGCAACATAACTAAGGAAAAATACTTGATGTACTTCTACTATCAAACTTGCGAAAGCTTAATCGATTTTGAGCAAGATCAAATAGACCACATATAATGGATAATAAGAATCAATCACACATGAAACACAGAAGAATACTTTGGGGAAAGCTTCAGCTAAAAACCTTGCTATCTATATTGTCATACAAGTGGAAATATATTAGGATTACACAAAGCATTATCTTTCACAGTTATCCATCTCTCAGTAAAATCCCTCTCACTACTCATAGACAGACCAGGCAACTCATATGCCTTTCCCTCTGTCCTCCAAGCCTCCTATTTCCTTGCGTTGTTTTCCCTAGGTGCTCATGTTGTAACCTTTTGTGACACTAGTCTCACACACTGCTCCAACACACTATAAAACTGCACAATCCTCAAGGAATGAATTCCTTTTGCATGCAAGAGATTTTCTTATAGGAAAATTCTTGCAACTCATAGTACGTTTTGCCTTCCTTTAATCTCAACTGGGCCTTTGTTTGAACTGACATGCATGAGTTATTTATGAGAGAATATTCAATTATCTAGAGTACACTAGTTTCATGCATGCATACATTAATTGACTGAACTCACAATCAGTTCCACAAACTATTTGGATCTAATCTAACTGGACTTAACTTATTTAACTGAGGTAACTAATTACAACTCAAATACACCTCATCCTTATCTCCTTAATTAAGGGATAACTTCCTCAATCAAAGGGATAATTGTTGCATGTCTTCTCAAAGACTTCATGTTTAAATTTCTGTAACTAATTAACTCGGGATGAATTAATTAATTATTTTTCAAACAACTGGTGAGACTAAATTCAAATTTTAATTCTCAATTTTAATTGAAGGACAAATTAAAATTGGAATATATCCTGAAATTCTATCCATATCAATGTTATTTTTAGCATTCCTTGTTGTTATTTTAAACACTGCCTCTCAACAAGAAAGGGATTATTTGCCACCCCGATCTTGTTTTTATGGAACTAGAATTTACACTTTGATAGTGCCTTAGTAAGAATGTCAGCATCTTGCTCCTCGGTCGAAATATACGGCAACGACATGATCCTCCACACCACACAGTCTCTGAGATGATGATACCGAATTTCAATATGCTTGGACCTATCATGAAATACTGGATTCTCAGATAGTTTGATACAACTTTGATTATGATAATAGATCACAGTTGGATGCATCCTCTAATCAAACAAACCAGCTAGAATTTTCTGCATCCAAATGGCCTCACATGCTGCCTGACTTGCAGCTGTGTATTTAGCCTCTGCTAAGCTGAGTGCAACTAACCTTTATTTCCTACTGTACCAAGAAACTAGAACTGAACCACGGTTGAAAATTCCTACTTATGTGCTCTTCCGATCTGATGGACTCCCTGACCAATCTGCATCTATGAAGCCCTGTAGCTTCACTCCCTCTGATTGTCTGTACCATAATCCATACTGAGATGTGCCTCTGAGGTATCTCAAAACATGCTTCACTGCCTTCCAAAACAGCTTGGTAGGTTGAACCATAGCTTGACTCAACTGGTTCACCGCATAGCACAAATTTGGTCGTGTGTTCACTAAGTACATCAATGAACCCACAAGCTGCCTACACACAATAGCTTCTACTACTTCTCCTGAAGTACCATCCTCCTTCCTCCAGTTACTTGCTAGAGGAGTCTGCATGGGCTTGCACTTCTCCATGTGGAATTTCCTGAGTATCTCATTGGCATACTTGACTTGAGACACAAACAACTCCCCATCCTTCTACCACACTTACATACCTAGAAAGTAGTGCATGAGACCCATGTCTTTCATCTCGAACTCTCTTGCAAGGTCCTCCTTGCAAGACGTGATTCATTGATCATCACCTGTCAATATCAGGTCATCAACATAAAGAACAATGATCAACTGCTTACCTTCTACCATGATGTGGTACAAGTTTACATCCGCTTCAATCTTTCTGAAGCCCAACACGGTGAATTAGTTGTCGATCTGGGTGTACCAAGCACGAGGTGATTGCTTCAGCTCGTACAAAGCTCTCTTAAGTCGACACACATGTGACTCACGATTGAAGGTCTCAAAATCTTCCAGCTACTCTATGTACACCTCTTCCTCAATATTTCCATTGAGGAATGTAGTCTTCACATCCATCTAATGGATCTTCCAACCCATCAGTGCTAATAGTGCCAACATTGATCTGATAGATGAATACTTTGCTACAGGAGCAAAAGTATCATCATAGTCTATCCCCTCGACCTGTGAAAAGCCATGGGAAACAAACCTTGCCTTATGCTTTTCCACACTACCAAAGCCATAGGAAACAAACCTTGCCTTATGCTTTTCCACACTACCATTAGTAGCTTGCTTTACCTTGTAAAGCCAATGGGAACTCACAACTGACTTGTTCTTCGGTCTTGGAACAACATCCCAAACACTATTCCGAACTATGGAGTCATACTCCACCATAGTATCAACCCAAATCGGTTGTTGCGCTGCTTCGTCAAAGGAAGATGGCTCGGTCTCAACACATTCCCCAACAAGGGCCATGTATCTAGTTTACTTATCATGTGACCTCCTCTGTCTGCATTGAGAAGATGGTTCTCCCACATTCTCTCTCGCATCCAACAATAATCTGTCAACTTCTCTTGTATGCTTCTACCCATCTCTAAAGACTCTGCTTGAGTGGATGTCTCCACTCCTAGAACCTCTACATGCGGCTGCTCCGCATTAGTCTAAGGCTCCTCCTCCTTAGGAACCAAAGGTTCCTCCACAACCTATAGTTGGAGCTCCCTCTCAAGGGAAACTCGCATGGCCTTTTGCTCATCAAACTTAAGATCTCTGCGAACCATTGTCCTCTGACTAGTAGGAAAATACACTCGATACTTGTGGGGTGTGTCAGTGTACCCCACAAGTATCCCTAACTCAACTGTCTGCTCAAGTTTCGTCTGAGCATCTTTGGTCACATGCAAATAAACCAATGAGCCAAAGATCCTGAAGTGACTCACATCTGGTCTCTTCCCAAAGAAAGTTTCCTCTAGTGTCTTCATCCCAAGTATGTGATGTGGGCTTCTATTCTGCAAATAGACCGTTGTATTGCATACCTCAACCCATAAATGAAGTCGTAGGCCTTGGTCATGCAGCATCACCCGTGCTGCCCCCATAATTTTTCTATTCTTCCTTTCAGCCACCCCATTCTGCTATGGGTTATGGGGTGCAGTCAACTCCCATTTAATTCCTTCTACTGCATAGAAGTCCTTAAACTCTTGAGAGACATGCTCTCCACCATTGTCATTTCTTAAGGCCCTGATTTTCTTTCCTGATTATTTCTCAACCAAAGCTTTGAACTTACAAAACTTTGAGAAGGTTTGATCCTTCTTCTACATGAAATAGATCCAGCATCTACGAGAAAAATCATCAACGAAAATCACATAATACCTTTGTTTAGCAGTGGAGGCTATCAAGAATGGTCCACACACATTTGTATAAACTTTCTCCAAGATTGCTTCAACTCGACTGTCTCAATCATGAAAGGAAGATTTTGGATACTTACCCAAGGCACAACCTTTGCATGTGTCCACTTGCTCAAGTTTACCTTTGGGAAGTCTGGCAGAAATTTGCTGCATTATCTTCAAGGCCCCATGATGTAAGTGGCCCAACCTTCTATGCCATAACTCACTAATATCTTGGCTTTGCACCAATTCTGTTTTAGAACTCAATGCAGCCCAATCATCTACCTCTAGCTTGTAGAGATTCTTCACTCAAACTCTAATCCTCTTGGTCTGACCTGTGGCTATGTGTCTTAGGAACGATTTTCCTTTACTTAAGACTACATCATAACCTCTATCTTCCAACATCATGACTGATACCAAGTTTTTCTTCAGTCCAGACATATACTTTACTTCATTCAGGGTGAGAGGAGCTCCATGCTCCCTCTGAAACACAATTGAACCTTCATCTAAAACACGGTACATTCCATCATCGCCCATCTCTATGCGCATCTTGAGGTATTTCTCCTCCAAGGTACTGAATAAACTCTTATCGTTGGTCATGAGGAATGAGGCTCCATTATCCAGGTACCAAACACAGCCCACCATGGATGAAACCATACATGCGATGAGCGTAAAATCCAATTCGAACTGAGAGGTCAATGCCTCACCTTCTAATCCTTTCAAGGATCCCTTCTTGGAATTATTCAATGGACAATTAGTTGCATAATGGCCCACTTCATGACAATTAAGGCATCTCACTTTAGATTTGTCAATCTTCTTCCCACCATGAGAAGAACTTGATTTGGAATGGGAAGCCTTCACTTTCCCTTTCCTCGCCTTACTTGCTAAGGCTATATTTTCTTCATCATCATGCTTAGATGAAGAACCATCTCGGGTTCTCCTCTTGATCTCCTCCTACATCAAATCCGACCACAGTTGTTCCCAATCGGACACTTTCTCTCTTCCATTCACTGAGTTTTGGTAGTTATGCCAGCTCTTAGGAATACTGAGGAGAGAAAGACTCACCATATCATCATCGGTTGTCACGATTCCTACACTTCCAAGCTCATCTTTGTAGGTGGTGAGTTTGTGCAGATATGTGGAAATCATGTCGCCCTTTTCACACTTGATTTTCTGAAGCTTGTCCTTCAGCGCAAGCTTCCTCTAGTCGTTGTTGTTCTGATATAGGTCCTTCAATGTCTTCCACATTGAAAATGGAGTCTTCTTCCCATGGAGACTCAAGACAATATGGTCTCGAACTCCCTCCAGAATAATCGTCCTCACTCTTGCCACACATTTCTTCCATTCCACCAATTCCTGGGCATTAGCTGCTACTGGCTTGGGGACTTCTTGATTAATGAAGTCCTTCAAACCATGGTCTTCTGATACCGCCTCCATGCGATCCTTCCATGCTATGTAATTTGAGCTACCATCCAGGGAATACTTGAGTCTTAAGCCATTAAACGCCATTGGTGAACATTGAGATGTGATAAGAAATTGATTTTGTACCTGCAATCAAGAACTTCGAACTTCTCCCTTTTTTGTATATTGTTCTCCGCTTTGATTACCTTTGCTCTAATGCCATGTAGAAATTCTCACTCTAGATCACCTCATAATGCAATGTAACTAAAGCAAAATACTTGATATACTTCTACTATCAAACTTGTGGAATCTTAATCGATTTTGAGCAAGATAAAATAGAACACATATAATAGAGAAGAAGAATCAATCACACATGAAACATAGAAGAATACTCTAGGAAAAGCCTTAGCTAAAATCCCCTCTATCTGTATTATCATACAAGTGGCAATATCTCAGGATTACACAAAGCTTTAGCTCTCACAGCTATCCAGCTCTCAGTACAATCCCTCTCACTACTCATAGACAGACTAGACAACTCATATGCCTTTCCCTTTTTCCTCCAAGCCTCCTATTTCCTTGTGTTGTTTTCCTTTGGTGCTCCTACTGTAACCTTGTCTGACAGTGGTCTCACACACTACTCCAACACATTGTAAGACTGTGCAATCCTCAAGGAATGAATTCCTTCTGCATGCAAGAGATTTTCTTATAGGAAAATTCCTGCAACTGATAGTACATTGTCCCTGCCTTTAATCTCAACTGGGCCTTTGTCTGAACTGACATGCATGAGTTATTTATGAGAGAATATTCAGTTATCTGAAGTATGCTAGTTTCATGCATGCATGCATTAACTGACTGAACTTACAATCAGTTCCACAAATTGTTTGGAACTAATCTAATTGGACTTAACTCAGTTAACTGAGCTAACTAATTACAACTCATCCTTATCTCCTTAATTAAGGGATAACTTCCTCAATCAAAGGGATAACTATTGCATGTCTTCACAAAAACTTCATGTTTGAATTTCTCCAACTAATTAACTTAGGATGAATTAATTAATTATTTTTCAAATAGATGGTGAGACTAAATTCAAATTTTAATTCTCAATTTTAATTCAAGGACAAATTAAAATTGGAATATATTCTGAAATGCTATCCATATCAATGTTATTTTTAGCATTTATACTTTTAGCATTTCTTGTTGCTATTTTCAACACTTCTCATCACACTAGAGATGGCTCTCCAAGTGAGCTATCCTAGCATCCAAACTCTCCAAGCATGATCGCTAGTGTCACTAGGCACACTTGATGTCTTTCAAAGCAGATAAGATGTCATATTTCTCCTCCTATTTCTCCTTCAACACTTTGCCTTGGACTGTTTTCAATTGCTAATGTAGGATAAGGGAATTAAGGTTTTTTTTTTGTCTTCTCCTAGTATGACCAAGGCCAAGAATCCAATGAGAAACATCTTCAAGGATAACGTATGGGGTGATGAATGGTAAATTGGCACAACCTCTTAAGCATGAGTCTAGGCTTGAGATCTTCCTTGGGGCATAGGCCCTCCTCTCCCTTTGTGATTGTTTATATGTTGTCAAGGCATGGTACTTAGGGGAGGCCAATACCAAATTTAAAGCATAGGAGTCAATATACGAGAGTAGAGGAAGGGATGATAGAAACAAGGGATATTAGGAAAAGAGCTTAGCAAAAAGCTCGGGAGGAGGTTACTCAAAATGGGCTAGCGTTAAAGGAAAGAATGGGTAGATAAGATGGCAATTGAAATTTCCTGAATAGGTTTGGAATACCAACAGTTTCTTACGAACCTCAGAGCAAAAAACCAATTACCACATCTACATCATAATGTTCTAAATTAAAAATATCCCAAGTAGACTAGAAAGAAATGCAACTAAAATTTCTAGGAATGGGGAGTACTTCGAAAGAAGGCATCCGCACTGCCATAGTCCACAAGTGTTGATGAATGGTCAAAGAGTTCCCAGTTGTGCCAATCACAAGTTCTAGTTCTGGATTGAACCCTGAGAATAGTGATCAACCTTGTTAATGCTACCAATAGTGATCATGATAGAGTTTCCCATGTCACTCTGCATGAACCATTTCAACCCATCACCATTTAATTTTCCAGAATAGAAATTGAGCTCAGGCACCTTGGCTCCATTGTCTAGAGAGAACCCCTAAGTTACAAGAGGAAAAAGACTAAAGTACTCCAAATGTATAGTGAATTCCCTATGCATATACCCCACCTCTCCAAAGGTCAATTCAAAAGAAATCCCACCTGTGACTGGGGACAAACCAACAGACAACATAAAACTCGCAGTGGGAATACACTACAAACATAAGTGGAATAAGTTTTATAACTTGCCTTGTCAATTAATATTGATACAAGCACTCACATGCTTGATCAGGGGGAGGGTTGGTCACCCACTACCCTCTTAAATGTTTTGAGAAGCGATAGGTTGGTGGGCTCAACCCCAACATCAACCTAGTGCCTACATCTTCTATTCACCACATTTGAGAATTCTTATTCTAATTATTATAATAAATAATTAAGATAATAAAATTTAAATAATAAAAATTTATTTATTAAATTAAATTTTAAAAATATAAGAATAATAAAATAATATAATAAATTAAATGAATATAAATATGTTTTATTAAATTACAAAATTATATTAACATAGAGAGTATTTTAAGGAGGCGGAGGAACTGCCCCGAAGGCCAAAAGTAGCAGGTAAATTTTTTTCAAAAAATACAATGTTTGAATAGTGTTTTTCATAGTGGAAATGGATTCAACGCATCAAAAAAGTCTAGGACACTAAAATTTTGAAGTTTAACAACTATAACTTGGATTTACAAAAATCCTTGCAGGATTTTCTCTAAATATGACAGGAATTCCCATAACTTTCCAATTCCTCCTGCTAGTTACACTAGTGGCATTTCTTTTCAAACTTCTTTTTGTAATTGTAATTCTGTTAAATAAAATTTAACTTTAATATAAAAATCGTACGTATAAAAAGATTTGGATTTTTAAAATTTGGAGATTTATTAACTTATTAAGAGGGAGTTTTGTAAAATAACTGGTTACGCACTTATTTTCTATCCACGTGAAATCTTAGATTTTCTAATACCATGGTGAAACACCGATAGATAAGTTGTTCTCGAAAGCTCTGTGAAAGATTATATTTCAGAGATTTTATTTTTAATCTTGTTCTGCGATGAATAATACTCAATGTAGACTTGAATTGTAGTTTATTGGCTTCATATAAATTAGTTTAATCACACCAAAATGAAAATTTAAATGACATTTTGCTCTCATGATGAGCATAGAATAATAGGGAATTAAGTATTAACAAAATAACAAAATTTGTATGAACTATCTTCTTAAACTGACCGAGTCCAAAGATCATCTTAATACAGGTCCCTTTTATGAAATTTGTTGGAACCCACTTGTACACTGTTACACGACTACACTTCCCTCTCTGTTACACCCTCTTTTGACGATTTGGACCAACTGTCTGCCAATAATACAGCCCTTTATTCCCACCTTTTGATAATCCCTAGTTGTGTGAATTGATCGTTATATTTTAATACGCAACCACCGGATCTACAGTAATTCTCTCCAGAGTTTCCTATAGTCCATTTACCTTTCCAAACGCAGCTCGTTACCTTGTCGGCCAAGTAAAATTAATACTTAATAAGTTAGAACGTCAGTTCCTTTTTCTCCATCATTCCCCAATTTCAGACACTCAGAATCATATTTGTCATGTCTGCCGGCGTCCACCACACGCGTACAATAAAAACACTAATAGTACCCTCGTCAACGTTATGATCGACATTTTTTCTAAATCTGCAATCGAGAATGTTATGATTGACATTTTTTTCTAAATTTGCAATCTAGATAAAGATACTTTTAAGTGCTCAATGTTAGGATTGATATGTGATATTTTTTATAAATTTATAACAACAAAAAATGTTATGATTGACATTTTTTTTCTAAACTTGCAATCGAGAATGTTTTGATTGACATTTTTTTTCTAAACTTGCAATCGAGAATGTTTTGATGGATACTTTTTCTAAATTTGCAATGGAGATAAAGATATGTTTAGTAATTTGTTTATAGGGAAGTATAAACTCTCAATTTTTTTAAGAAATTAATTTATAAAAGTTCAATGAAGACCTTAAATATTGCAGTTGGTTTCATATTGCCTCTCGTTACTTTTTCAAGTAAGAAAAAACCAACAATATTTCATCATAAAAAACGAAAGAAGTTACATCTTTGTCTAACTGTGTTACATTTTATTGGCCCTAATTCCTTGTGACACAAAGAAATTGGAAAAGCAACCATGATACAGAGATCACACACAGTATAATTTGTATCTTCTAATTCAAAACCAAATTATATCTCATTCAAAACCAAATTACATGTTACATATATAGTGTTTATAAGATCCATTATACTATATATATATATATGTATACCAATAAACCAACCTACCAACCACATCTACCTATATACTAATATACATTTTATTTCATTAACATTATTATTTCTATTTTAATCAGTTTTAAAGTGCAGCACCTCGTGTTATTTTTTTCATAATAACTATGGAGGTACAGTTTCACCCTATGCATTTTACGTCCCCTTTCTTGCACTTTAGTATGGAGAATAATTTAACAATTTGTTCCATTTCTAGTTTGAATGTTTCCCCTTTTCCTGCTTCCAGGAGTGGATGCCTCATTCCAATGTAATCATTCGTTATTCTATATGCCTTGCAAATTATTTTCATATTCCTTTTCTGCGGTCAAACTTTGGTGTTGATATTAGGCAACGTAAGAGGGAATATCCAACTTATGTAGATGTCTAGGTGCAAAGAAACATTATACTACCATATTTTGAAAATATGAGAGTTATTCAAAGTGGTTGTTGATTTGATTTATGGCACAAATTAGCTTTTGTTTCATGGCCTTGATGTTTTTTTTTCTTTTGAAAGAGAAGGCCAAGGATACAGTGTTTTTTTTCTTTATTATGGACATTTGGTGTTATATGCTTTTTTTTTAGCACTACGAAAAAGAATGGTTTGAAAGGAAGAATGATATAGACTAGCAATTGCTCCAAAATGTGTAAAGATACACTGAAGGAATATAAGACTTGGAGAGAAGATTAAGGACGACCATCTCACTACCAGAAGAGTCCATTGTTCAATGGATGCCCATAAGTTCTAGCAAACTTTCCAATGCAAGTATCATGAGACACTTTTCATGCAACTATCTATTTTTTTCTGCCACAAGGTGCTACTAGGGCTGGATTTATGCCAAGGTGTGAGAGTAATCTCCTTCAAGAACCTAGAGCTTAGCTACCCATTCCTAGGCCACACAATGAGCCCTCATGTGAGGTTTTACTAGTCATAAGTCCCACGTCTCCACTTTTGAAGAAATTATGAACAACTTCTTCATACGCTGCCATTTTCTTCTCCTTTTGAATGATGACAAGGTAACAACCCTTGGTGTTGGGGATGAAGTCTTCTTTGTAACTTACTTCCCACCCAACAATAGTTAAATCCCATACTATACTAGTACCAATGTGGTTATACAACAATATATATTGAGAAAAAAACTCTAGGATGTAAATTCAATTACCTTTATGGTTGAAAGAATTGGGATTACAAGATTTTGAATATTCAATTAAATCTATAACTAGAATGTCTATAATTTACTTAGTTCCCCATCATAATGCCAAAAGACATGAAATGCTAGATATAGTAGTTATTGATATTGGTTTCGAGGGAATTTGTGAGTAGAATCTACTTTCTAAATACTCTAGGGATTTAATCTCTACACGTCGGACCTTGGTAGAGATAGCTAACATCTGCAATTGCTAAGGCAACATTAATCCAAAAAAAATCTAAATATAAATTGGTGGGCTGACAGTCCATCTCATAATGTCATCAACATCAGGGTGTTATTAGCAAGGGAGTCTAAGTGGTACCTAGTTTGCACTTTATTATATTCTTTCTCGTATTTGTGGATCAATATCTGCGTCCCCATGAAGAAACTATCATAACATGCAATAATTCGATGTTCCATGAATTCAAACTCCCAACTATCATTGGTGCCTTTCATGGAAAATATCAGATATTTGCTGAGACACAATTAAGTAGCAGAGTTGGAAAGACAATGTTAACAAAGGAACCCATCAACAGGAAGAGTTTATCTTTCGATAGAACCTAGTTTTTCTTTGATGTGAGTGAAAATGTAGCTAGCAGCTTTTTACATTTCTTGCAAAGTAAGCTTCTTAAGGACTTGAAAACATGAATATTAAAATAGAGAGCGTTACTCAAGGCATAGAGTTGTTCAATATGATTACTTTGTTTTTGTAATTTTAGATAGTGTAGATGATGTTCATTAGTTAAAGGCACGTCTGCTGGTTCAAAATTTTCTCCCTCACAAAAGCTTAATATTGATTACATCTTGGTCCAAAGATGTTCTTACAGACTCCAAAGTTGAACATTCTGATGGTGTCCAAGTATGAATCATGTAATTCACCCAATACACATTATATTGTCAACCTGAGATTCTACTAGTTGTTTCAAGGCTATCGTGCATTGTATGTGTAGGCCATAGTTTCCCTACCCAACAATAAGCATTAACGATAAATTCATCAATGTGTAATAGCGAGCAATACTGTAACAATAATAAGAGTAACAACAAGTAATAATTGTAACAACAACAAGAGTAACAACAATAACGACTCATAGCAGCGCACTGATGTAATAATAAATAATAAATAATATAATAATATAATAATAAATAATACAAAATAAATAATATTATAAATAATAAATAATAAATCACTGCCAAGGGCTTTGAATGGACGGTGAAATGGGGTGTGTTGTTAAGGCATCCTTGCGATAGCACCAGTTCAAATCCGTGGGTCTTAGGTTAGTTCTAACATAGAAAAAATAAATAAATAATAAATACTTTAATAAAGAATAAAAATAATAAATCATAAATAATATTTTTTTTTCTTGATTAAGACTAATTCTATTAAGCAAAAAATATTGTACAAGAGGATGCATTCCAGAGATGCAGGAAACCGGAAACCGGAAATGATAGGACTATCAACCTCGGTTCCGGAGAAGGAGTTAAGCAAGCAAGGAGCTACGAATCATAAATAATATTTAAAAATATACAAGAAAACAAATAAAAATAATAAAAATAGTAATAACTACACTAAAGCTCTAAATAAGAATAAATAGTAATAAAACAAAGAAAACAATAAAAATATTCAGTAAAGCTAAAAATCAACAAAAAAGTAAAGAAATAAAACAAGAAAGCTAAAAAAATCAAGTTGCATGTAGACACATGGAGTGTGTGCATGTGGTTCCCCATCCAATGTTGTTCTATTTAATAGATGGTGAGGGAGATGAGAGGCATGCTTGCATTCCATCATTCCGAGAGTCTATCTTTCATTCTCTTGGGAGAATGGTATACTAAGACTTAGGAGCACTGGCAGTAGTCGTTGATTGAGGGCTCAGGGGTGGACAGTTGTAGCAGAATCCTGCACAATTGAGCCTACGGTTGGGAGGAGAGTCATCCCCAAAATCTTGTGTTCACTTCGCAGACTGCAAGTACAGGTAATATAGGTAAGTTAATTTTAGTTTTTACTTTGTGCTGTTACAACTAATAAACATTCACATCAATAATAAATTCACATAAATTCACCACTTGGTTAAGGGAGTGGGCCCAACTCCTTGATTAGGGTTGTGGCGAGATCAATGAATCACGATATGCTTATAAGATCAACTTTTCATTAATAACGTAAATATTACAAATGTGTTGTTACAAAATCAAAGTTAGAGTATTTCTCATGCAACCTTAACAACTCTTAACAGTGATGTCTTTCATAGCACGCAACTCTACTTTATACAATTTGTCAATAATACAGCTCCTAGATTTACAAAATTGTCTTCCCTTAATTACATGGTGATTTTCATAATGAAATAGAGTTTTAAAAGATAACAGTGTGTCAATCGAAAGGTTGGTTCGTCATTGCAACCAATATTCAAGAATAGCACTGCCAACTTGATAGCATCGTTTAGTGAATAACGGTTCTGGTCATTCTCCCTTTAAATCTATAGAAACAACTAAATGAGAAAGCCACTTACATAATAATCCCTTATGAATATACTTCATTGATCAATAATCCATAAAGACATGACAAGAGGTATACCTGTGCTTCTTAAGATATCGATTAACCATTATTGGTATGAAATGGATAAAAAGAATAGGGTAAAAGGGTGAGTAAAAGTATGCAAATCTATCTACCAGCATCTACCCCCAACTGGCCTTACTACATGTCCTCATGTAGTTCGTCGTCCATGCAAATCCAGGTTCGAGCTGCGATGATCAGCGTGAAGGTGTGCAAGATTGTATTTCACAGACATCTCTATCCCTAAAGGCCTGTACCCATCTGTTTCGATGACTTCTTTCCACCAATCCTCACTTACCTCATAAGCTAGAGTGTATTGATCAGCTGGAAGCCAGATGATGGGAAATCAAAACCACAAACCCATCCATCGGACCCCACAAAGAGCATGCATGCAATATACCGGGGTACCCTATTTAGATCTCAGGGAAAAAATTTCAAAATATCAAGATACAACTTCCATATGTCCATGATTCATTGAAAACATCATAAGTGGTCTCAATTTGCAACATGGGAAACCAGATATATTAACCACTTACTGAAAAACAACTACTGGAAATAAGCAAGTCTAACAACTACCAAGCTTCCAATAGAGTCTCTATTGTAAAACCTAAAAGAAAATGAGGATTCTAGGGAAGTCACTGGAGTAGGAACCTTGGCACTAGAGCCAGGAGGGGCAAGAGGTTTATCATTGCACTAGAGATGGCTTTCCAAGTAAGCTTTCCTAGGATCCAAATTCTCCAAGCACTATCACTAGTATCACTAGGCATGCTTAATGTCATTCAAATCATAGAAGATGTCATATTTCTCCTCCTATTTCTCCTTCATTACTCTCCGTGGGAGTGTTTTCAACTGCTAATGTAGGACAATGGAATTAAGGTATTTTTTTGTCTTCTCCTGGTATGACCAAGGCCATGAACACAATGACCAACCTCTTCAAGGATAACAGGGGGGTGGTTGAATGGTAAATTGGTACAACCTCTTAAGCATGAGTCCAGGCTTCCAATATTCCTTGGGGCCCACATCCTCCTCCTGCCTCTGTGACTGTGTGTATGTTTTCCATGCATGATACTTAGGGGAGGCCAATACCAAATGTAAACCACATAAGTCAATATATGAGAGTAGAGGAAGGGATGATCGAAACAAGGGATATTAGGAAAAGAGCTAGAGAAAAAGCTTGGGAGGAGGTTACTCAAAATGAGAAAACATTGAAGGACAACATGGATAAACAAGATGAAAATTGAAGTTTCCAAAATAGGGTTGGAATACCAATAGTTTCTTACGAACCTCAAAGTAGAAAACCAATTACCACATCTACATCATAACATTCTAAACTAAAAATATCCAAAGCAGAGCAAAAAGAAATGCAACCAGAATTTCAAAGAATATGAAGTACCCCGCAAGAAAGCATCCGCACTGCAAGAGTCGAGAAGTGTTGATGAATGATCAAAGATGTCCCAATTGTGCCAATCATGAGTTCCAATTTTGGACTGAACCGCTGAGGCCGGTGCACAACCTTGTTAACACTACTAGTACTAATCATGATAGAGTTCCCCCTCTAACTTTGCACGTACCATTTAGGTCCATCACCATTTATTTTTGTATAATTCAAGACGAGCTCAGTTACCTTGGCTCCATTATGTGGAGTGAAAACCTAACTTGCAAGAGCAAATAGACTAAAGTACTTTGAATGTACACTAAATTCCCTATACATATACCCCAACTTGCTAAAGGTCAGCTCAGAAGAAATCCCATGTGCATAAAACACATAGTAGGAATACACTACCATCATAGGTGGGATAAGGTTAGTAACTTTCCTTCTCAATTAATGTCAATACAAGTATGTGATGCTTGATGCACGGGGAGGGTGCACCACCTTCTTAAACTTTTTCGGAAGAAGTGGGATCAACCCACAACATCAACATTGTGCCAACATTAGGCACTTATTTTCTATCCACATGAAATCTTAGATTTTCTAATACCATGGTGAAACGCCGATAGATCAGTTGTTCTCGAAAATTCTGTGATAGATTATATTTTAGAAATATTATTTTTAATCAGGTTTTGTGATAAACAATACCTAATGTACATTTGAATTGTACTGTGGTGGCTTCATATAAATTACTTTAATCACACCAAAATGATCTTTTAAATGACATTTTTCTCTCATCATGAGCATAGAATAATAGGGAATTAGGTATTAACATAATAACAAAATTTCTATGATGTATGTTCTTAAATGCTATCGACCGAGTCCAAATATCATCTTATGATAATCATAACTTGTCTCTACAGGTTGCTTTTATAAAATTTGTTCGAACCCACTTGTACATTGTTACACGATTACACTTCCTTCTCTGATACACCCTCTTTTGATGATTTGGACAAATTGTCTGCCAATATTACAGCCCTTTATTTCCACCATTTGATAATCCCTACTTATGTGAATTGATCGTTATATTTTAATACGCAGCTATCCCATCGACAGTAATTCTCTCCACAATTTCCAATAGGCCATTTACCTTTCCAAACGCAACTCGTTAGCTTGTCTGCCAAGTAAAATTAATACTTAAGAAGAGGAGTTGCGAGGCAGCGAGTCCCTGCCTAGGGTTGGACGAAAAATATTAGAACGAGACCTAGCAAGATGATTAGGAGTTTCTTAGTAGACTTGGCAGGAGGAATTTATAGCTCATATATATGTTCATGCTACTTGCTCTATTGCTCTTTTGGAGCTTAGCATTTGTAAAACACGGAGCTTATGCATTTGCCTCCAGTAAGGGCCATATGGAGCAGAGCCGACGTCTGAATAATTATACAACAAGTAATTACCTGCAATTGATGGAGGTCTGCTGGCAAAAAGCAGATCATGAGTCTTCATAAACTCCCTTGCCATATCATGAGAAGAGATGACTAAGACGAGCTTGGAGCCGAAGTAGAGAGAATGAGGGGCCCGAATTTCACGAATTTCTTGCGTTCTTTGTTAGCTTTATGATTTTCCCCTTTGCGTTTTCAACTTAAAATTGTTTGGCTTTATTTGTCCCTGCTGGTACTTTCTGCAATCCAAAAACTTCAACAGATGTTACAGCATCGCCTGAATTGGCACAATAGGCTTGTGGATGACCTTTTCCTGTTGTGGTTGTAACAGTTGGTTTTTTAGTGAAATTTATATGCTTCTAAATTGGTTCTAAGGATACACGAGACAGAAAAACAAGCAATGGCTTGTGAATGAAGAGAAAGATCCCCATGTCTACAACTAAGGCAACACAAAACCATATAATGATCAGTCGCTGAAGCTTGTTGCTAAATATTGTGTTAGTGTTATATGCTTCTGAGCTGAGATTTGTTAGCTTGTGAAGGATTTCATGGCACTGAACTCTGTAGTTACCCCGTTGACATCTCGAATCAAACAGAATGTTGTGATTAACACTGAATCTGATCATTCTGAAAATGGTAGTCTAAGTCCCACAGCAAATTTACCATTGTTGAGAGATGTTCCTTGGTTTGAAAGATAGGATCTTGATTAAAAAATTGAATCTTTGCTGTCTCAAATATGATTTCTCAAGCCTTGAAGAAAATATTGCAAACAAAGAGTTCAAGTGGCTAACCTTACTGGAGCTTGTTGACTATGTTCAGTATGGAGAAGGCACACTCATAGAAAGAGTTCAGGGGGAGATTGCTAAATTTTTGCTTCAAATATTTTTCATTCCTTGCCTCCAGCTTCCCATGAAAGTACAGGATTGAACAAGTTTGACCAGGAAGAAGAAGATCGTTGTATGGATCCTACATGGCAGCAAGTCCTTGCCTTGAGATGGAAAGCTCTATAAAGAACAATACAGTAAAGAACAGTATAGTGATCCAGGAGCATGGACACAAGAAGCAAATTAATAGGCTTAAGTATACAACAGAAGCAAAGGCGGGGGTAGCACCATAAGTCGAAGCGAAGGAAGGAGCATCACCAATATCAAAAAAGAGACAGAGAAATAGGAGCAACAGGCGGATCAAGTTGTAGTAGTTGTAATAGTTGTTCAATTGACTCTGTTAATCCATCAGTTGAACCAGGTAGGTAGAGCGGTTGGTCTGAAATGATCCTAACCAACCCTTAGAGAATCTAATAGCCTTACCAATCCCTGGCAATTCTAACTAAGCCTGTTCGTGTGGGGAACAGGCTTAGTCAGAGATTCAAAGAGTTGGGTTAGCGATCCTCCTTAACTGAGTTGGGAAAGGGATAGATAAACAGAGTCGGGGTCATAGTACTCTCAGAACCGAGCCGATTTAGTTACACCGCACCTTTATCCTTAGTATTTTAGCTGATGGAAATAGTTTCAAAGATAGACGTGTCACATAATCACACAAATAAGGAAATAAAGTGAGTGAAGGAGTGACTCTCGAGGATAAGCACGACTGAACAGACTCAAATGCATAAGTATACTTGTATCGAGGAGTTCCTATTGAAATAAAATAAGCCATCAACAATGTCGTCTAGCGCCTTTTAGGCTTAGAAAGTCCCTTGTCCTAGAGTTGATAAAAGTACAATAAGAGTATTTGGACTTAGTCAATTTGCTGAAGGAAGATTCGACTTTCTTTTATGAGTGGCCTCCAGCCCCGTGCAAGCCAAGAGCTATAAGGCCGCAGAGTGTAGAACTTGTCCTCAGCTATAGCAGCTTGGGCTATACATGACATATGGTTTTGGTTTAGGTTGAACAAACATTACACCGTGGAATATAATTTTTACATATAGCGCAAAGGTAGATACATAAGGTATTATCGCATTTGTATTTAAAATATTCTAACAAAGATTGGGCCAAATTTCCATATCCCCACCCCTCGGTGTATAATTTTAACATAAGGTTTTAATTTGGCACTTATAATTAATACATGGCATATCGGACGTTCGTATATAGTAAAGTCACCACCTGTCACTCTGTCAACGCACAGAATACAAAACCCTCGGTGCACCGATATGGTAGAACACACTACCACAAACCAGCAGACATTTGATGGAAAAGAATGAGACAAGTGGCACCCATAAACAAAACGTGTAGTCCATACAGGTTCATATCTGAATTCGTAACTAGTGTATAACTTCCATTTCACACATTCCATTTCTTTAGTCCACAACCTTGCAGAGCTATCAGATGTTTTATCATTTCCAGATTCCATATGTAAAACAAGATGACCTACAGTATACAAGGTGGAAGTCTTTCTCGGAGTGCATCGAGTATAGGATGATCAAGTTCATCAAAGCTAACGATTCAAAGTCAGTGTTTAGAGTCGAGATGCATGCGGCTGATGCAGAACGAGATGGTTCAGTTAGGGGGTTCATCTGGGTCGGTGGACATTGCTAGGTTGTGATGCCAAAACTAAAATGCAGAAAGGGCAGAAACTACAAGCACTGGCAGCCAAGAAGGATACTCTCGGAACTCCGAGCTTCCTCGCAGAACCTGGAACCATGAGCTGTGGTGTCCCTCAATTCAATCCAGAACAGTAGTCTCCCCTTGGAGACATTCCTAGCCCTCCTGGAGGGAATTAATATTGACCATGGCTTCTGACAATCCCCTCCATGCACTAGTTAACCATGAGCATCAACAGTCTTCAATACATAATTCTACAAACCCTCTCGGCAAAGAATGGCATCGCGGGGTGTTGCCATCCATTCGTCGGAATCACAGCACTACCTACGCTTTCCTCTTCTTCTTCAGGGTTTTGTGTTTGAGCCTCTTCATTAAATAACAACCTGTCAACATCTCCTCCTTTCAAAGGCGATAGCACAAGAGGAGACAACAAAGGAATTGGGCTCTTGCAAAATAATCCTATTGATTCCAGGGATAGCCTTTTCAACTGCATTTTAGTCGGTGCCTACTTCTACAATCGGCTAAGAGGCCTCGGCTGGAGCTGAGAGACCAAGGGTCGAACCTCAGCAGCATCATCGTCATGTTTCTCCGGTGATTCAAATGACCTTTCCTGCACAAATTCAAAAGCAGCACCACCACCAGTTTGGCTTGCAGCCATTTCCACAGAAAACTGGAGGAACGTCTGGTTGAGAATGTTTCAACATAGCAAGTAGAGGCTAAGAAAGGGAAAATCAGAGCACAATGTCAGCAACATTGCAGTATTTGCAGTTGTTGGTCACCTGACAAGCACCCTGGGGGCAAGGCTTTTCTTGCAAAACCTAGATCAGGCAGACCGCAACGAAGGTTCTTGATATTCTGTCTATGTGTTTGATATTCTGTCAAAGTATTCTAAATAGATATTTTTCAATTTTAGTTCCTTAATATCTGTACGACAATTCCCTTGCCAAGTATGACAACGGTGGCAACATTCTTTGCAATTATTGTCTGTTGTTGGAAGAATGTAGGGAAATGACTGATATCAGCATTCTCTTCTTAGAGAGGTCAGCCCAATTAACCAGACGAATGAGAGTGGCAATGAGAATGGAAAAAGATGTAGCATTTTTCCAAAGACCAAGAAAAATACTGTAAGCAAATAATTCAATAATTAAGATTTACCGCTAGCTCGCACTCTATCCATGCAATAAGCACACACTTAGGTAAGCCCTCAATGTGGAGATGGGATCCATGGTTATTGCAGTCATGCTTTGGCTCCAGGTGATTCTACAGATATGGATGAATCTCAGCTGAGTCTGCACTTCGGTATGATTCTCGAGCCCTTGATTTGAGCCTTCATTTCTAGAAACTAATATTCTCTTGGCCTAAAACACATAGTTGAATGACAGCTTCAGTGTGAATTCACAGCTTGACAGCTCCAACGTGAATGACCAGGCAGACTTGTTCTAGAGCAACATGCAGAGTAGCCATGCAGAGTAGACACACGGCAGACACATTGCAAGAGTCTTCACGCAGCAACATGTACCTATACATCTGATAGTACAATGTGCCAAGCATTATCCCAAGCATTGTATGCTTAGGATTAATGCTAGCATTAAACTGCTCTAACACTAAATGGCAAAAACTAAATATTTATAACCTATGTTTTTGCCTCCGACCTCGGGAAGAGGCCAAATAACACAATGGATTATTATGTAGGAAACAACTTTCAATATACTCCCTCAACCGGTGCTAAGAAGCAGGTCACAAGTAGGTCAATTAATGTTAACATCATGCTTTCCGATTACTATAGTCCCTAGCCATTGCCAAATGGCAGGGAATAATAAGTTAGAACGTCAGTTACTTTTGTCTCCATGATTCGCCCATTTCAGACACTGAGAATCATATTTGTCATGTGTTTCGGCGTCCACCACACGCCCACAACAAAAACACTAATAGTACCCTCGTCAATGTTATGATCGACATTTTTCCTAAATCTGCAATCCAGAATGATATGATTGACATTTCTTTTCTAAATTTGCAAACGAGATAAAGATATTTTTTTAGTGGTCAATGTTATGATTAGTATGATATTTTTTATAAATTTGCAATGGAAAATGTAATGATTGACATTTTTCTAAACCTGCAATGCAGAATGTTATGATTGACATTTATTTTTAAAATTGCAATCGAGATAGTAGTTTGTTTATAGGTAAGTGTACACTCATTTTTTTGAAATTAAAATTCATACAATCTTAATGAATATTTATATTTATCAATTTTTCAAAATATTCAAATATTTAAAAATCTATAATTGAATTAGAAGTTGGAATTACCATGTAAATTAAAAACTTTAAATATTGCACTTGGTTTAATTTTGCCCTAGTTACTTTTTGAAGTAAGAAAAAACTAACAATCTTTCATCGTAAAAAACAAAAAAGGTTACATCTTTGTCTAACTGTGTTAAATCTTATTGGCCCTAGTTACTTGTGACACCAAAAAATTGGAAATGTAACCATGGTACAGAGATCACACATAATATAATTTATATTTTCTCATTCAAAACCATATTAGATTTCATATATATAGTGCCAAATTACATTTCACGATTACATTTCATATATATAGTGCCAAATTACATTTCACATTTATAGTGCTTATGAGATACAATATACTCTAAACAAAAAAATATATCAACAAACCAAATCTACCTATATACTAATATACATTGTATTTCCAAATATTAACATTTTTATTAAGAATCAGTTTTAAGAAAAAGTATTTCAACCGACAAAATCTACCTATATACTAATATACATTGTATTTCTAAATATTAACATTGTTACTAATAATCAATTTTAAGGTGTAGCACGTCGTGTTATTTTTCCCTAGTAACTATGAAAGTGCAGTTTCAGTTTGTGTACTTTACATCGCCTTTCCTGCACATTAGTATGGAGAATAACTTAACAATTTGTTCTAGTTCTAGTTTTAACTTTTCCCCTTTTCCTGCTTTCAGGAGTGGAGTGGATGCCTCATTCCAATGTAATCATTCGTTATTCTATCTGCCTTCCAAATTATTTTCATTTTCCTCTTCGACAGTCAAACTTTAGCGTTGATATTAGGCAACGTAAGAGGGAATATCTAACCTATGTAGATGTCTAGGTAGAGAAACATTATACCACCATATTTTGAAAATATGAGAGTGATTCAAAGTGGTTGTTGATTCGATTCATAGCACAAATGAGCTTTTGATTCAGTGGGGTTGACCCTATATTTTTTTTCTTTTGAAAGAGAAGGCGAAGGCGACAATGCATTGTTTCCTTTATTATGGAGTTTTGGCATTATATGCATGTTCATCTGGCATGACGAAAAGGAACGGTTTGAAAGGAAGAATGATATATAATATTATGAAAGAGACTTCATGAATTTTGACTTTGTAAAGAGGCTATGCCTTCTCACAAAAGGGACTTCATGATTTTTGACTTTGTAAAGAGACTCTGCCTTTCCACGAAAGGGACACATAGATTCTTCATGTTGCTTGTTTAAAGAGAACCGACCAACCACCTTAAGAGTATACTGCTATCATCAAAAGATTTTAGCTTGGATTGTACTTCTTTTTATCAATATTTTCTTTTTGTTTTTAAATAAAAGTTTGAATGATAGAAAAACCCTAATTAACAATCCTGACTCTAAGATGATCCCACGACAAACACATTAAATATATAACATTTTGGTTTTTTTACAATAACGTTTTGGTTATTTACCAGATCTAAGCGATAATCAAACTAATCACATAGTGACAAATAGTCAGGGCAAGGAAATGAATGGCCTTACTATTATTATTATCATAAGAAGATGACAATGAAAATATGTAACAAGCAAATCCAATATATTTGGGTACTTTATAAGTCATATAAAAGGTTACAAGTACAATATATTGGGTAAGTTATAAATCAATATTTTGTGTTTTTAATTAAAATTTGACAAAAATTGAAGAGAACAAAATATGGAGTAGAGGACTTGCTTAAATAAGATTACATTGGAAACATCACTAATAAATCACTGGAGTTAAATTCGACTAACTCAAACTAAACTCGGACACTTGGAGAGATGGTTTTGACACCTAATAGGTGGTTGGAATTAGATTCTCCAACACTCCCCCTTAATTACAACCACATAAAAATTCAATTAAGATATATGCTGGTCTATGTAACAGTGAGGTTTACAATTTAAAAATTGACTTCAATTTTTCTTCTTCTCTTTTTCCAAATCCTGTAGTCTCCAATTTGTTTTAGCTCTTTCTTCTTGTTGTATCCTTCAAACCTCCTCTAATTTGTTTTACCTCTTTCTTCTTGTTGTATCCTTCAAACCTCAGTATTTTCATTTGTTGGTGGAGGTCTTCCATTCTTCCAAGTTGTCTAAGCATATCTTGGACTTCTTCGAAAAACGAGTTGTATGTGGGTCGCTGCCACATATTATCTTCTATAGTATTCTTCTCATCATCTATCTCCTGCAACATAAGATCATAATACAATTTCATTTCTTCAGGACTCCAATACCTAAAAATTTCATTGATGTTCTCATTATCCAAGATGCCTTCAACATGCATTTATGCACCTTCTATGCAGACTTCATCCAGCCATGGTGTTGCAACCCATGCTTCAAGTAAATTTAACTATTCTTCATAGTCATTTTGTGTACCTGCACATTTGGAATCAATGGTAAGTTTAAAAACATCTACCAAACCATATTGGTATTGTTCTTTCTGCTCTGCAATGAGTGCATTTTCCTGTTGTACTTCCAGTTGTTGCACTTCCAGTTGTGCTTCTACATTTGTCTCTGTTTTTTCTTTTTGGGCTTCTTCCTCTATTTCTGTCTCTAACTCTTTGACTTCTTTACTAACCTATGTTACTGCAAATAGATTTTCTTTCACTGTCTCACCAAATAGTGTTGCAAATTGACAACCAATTAATATAAATTTGGGTAAAATTGTATTAGTTATTGACAAGTTATCGTAAAGGAGAATTATTTATTGATTGAATAGAAATTCCAATCCCTTGCCCCGTGGATGTTTCCTTCACACTCTGTTAGGGTTTTACCACATAGATCTTGAGTTTTTACTTGTGTGGTTGTATTCAGTTTCATTTTATTTCTTGTTTAGTAACCTCTTGTAACTACAAATGGTATTAGAGCAGTTGAGTTGAGTTTGGAGGCGAATGCTTGTGAAAGAAAAAAAAGAAGGCTGCGTAAAACCCTGTGTGAATTTTTTTTGGAGGAGTGGTGAAAGAACCTGCATGATCATGTGGCTTCTTTAGAGGCATTTGCAGTGAAACCACAGCTGACACCTCCATACAGGAAGCTCCTGCCACCAGAGTAGAAGAGTTGCGTGCATGTGGCAACAAGGCTTGCACGTGGAAACATCTGTCTAGGAAGCCAGAGGCCACTCTAAGAACTGTGTGGACCCTCTACCTGACTGCTGAGACACTGTATGAAAACATGCCTATCATGGACCAGAGGAAGAGCCGTCATTGCATGGAGTGAAGAGGCCCTTTCCAGTTTCTGTGCACCCCTATTCAGAACATGCGCGCCCCTATCCAGAACCTACGTGGAAGGCCTATTTCCATTTGTTACCTATTGCAAATCGTCGAGGAGTTGCGTGTAACCAACGACCTATCTAGAACTAGAGCAAGGAGCCCAGTATGGACCACTGTCTAGCTCTGGGTGTGCTTGGTTTTCCTGTAACATTTGCTGCCTATTTCCATCTGTCGAGGAAGAAACGTAGCCTGCGTGAAGCCAGAGCTTGCTCTTTGATCTCTGTGTATGACTAGACCAGAGCTGTCGAGCTGTTCTCTGAATGCTGGTCGAGGGTGTGAAGACTGCTTGAAGACTTAGAGTGCCTTTTCATGCTGGTTGAAGAAGCAAGAGTGCAGTCTGCATGTAAACCAGTTTTCAAGAAGGAAGATGCTGATGAAAGTTGTGTGAAAACCACCCGTCGAAGAGGACCCTCTGCCTGATCATCTTGGAAAGCCGATTTTTTTTTTTTTGGCAAAGTTTGTTGAATAAATTCAGGGTTTGTTAAAGGGTTTCTTTAAATTGAAGAACAAAGATTTTTCGTTCAGGAAACTAAAATTAAACAAAAGGAATTTTTAGAAAGATGTTGTAGGTTTTATAAGTCAATTTGAAAAAGAAATTGGGAAAGTAAAAATCTGAATATTTTATTTGTTGGGGAATTTGTGAAACTTTTCCAGAAAATTGAAGTAGGAAAAATTAAAACTTGGAAAATCTTTTTGCTGGAAGAAAACAATCAAAATAATTTTTTTTAAAGAAACCCTAGTTGAAAGACTGAAACGCTAGGAGGAAATAAATGGCTAAGATGACGAATGCAAAGTTCAAGGCGAAGAAATTCACCGGCAAGAACAACTTTTCTCTTTGGAAACTGAAAGTTAGAGATTTGCTGGTGCAACAAGGGTTGCACAAAGCTTTGGATAGGGAAAATAAGAAACCTACTAGCATGAAAGATTCATACTGGGAGGATTTGGATGCTCGAGCTCTCAGTACCATCAAGTTATGCCTGGTGGATGAAGTTCTCTTCAACAATGTTGAAGAGAGTACAGATTCAAGCTTATGGGAAAACCTGGAAAAACTATATATGACAAAGTCGTTAACCAATAGAATTTATTTGAAAAGGCAGTTGTACAGTCTTCGAATGAAGGAGGGTTCAAAAGTTGCAGAGCATTTAAATGTTTTTAATACAATTATATGCCAATTATCGGATATGGAAGTTAAAATTCAGAAAGAAGACAAAGCTATAACCTTGTTGTGTTCTCTGCCCCAGTCATGGGACCACTTCGTAACTTTAATCAGTTTGAGCACCGCTAATTCTTTGAAATTTGAATTAGTTATGGGAGCTCTCTTGTCTGAAGAAGTACGAAGGAAATCCAGTACTGCAATAGCTGCACCAGAAGCCATGATAGCTAGAGGATGGTCAAAGGAAAGAGGAGAAAAAACAATGGGGTCTTCTATATCTAAATCAAAGGGATAGAAATGTAAGGAAAAAAGTTGGCACTGCAACAAAATTGGACACCTTAAGAAAGACTTTTGGTAATGAAAAGATTCTAATAACCTAAAGAAGGAAGCAAATCAGGTTCATTCAGGTATGACAGACAAAGTTTTATTTGCTGAAGAATTATGTATGATAGATGAAACTTTACTTGTATGTAATGTCTCTCAAGGTTTTGAAAGTTGGATGTTAGACTCTGGTGCTTCTCATCACATGTGTCCACACAGAAATTGGTTTACTTCATATGAATATGTAAATGGTAGTTTTGTGTTTATGGGTAATAATATATCATGTCAAACTATTGGAGTGGGAAATGTCATGATTAAAATGTATGATAACACAGTTAGAACATTAACTAGTGTTAGACATGTACCTGAATTGAAGAAAATTTTGATTTCTCTAGGAGTGTTGGATTCAGATGGTTATAAGTTTACAGGTCAGAATGGAGTGTTTAAAGTCTCTAAAGGCACCCTAGTTGTTATGAAAGCAAAAGAGGTCAGAAATCTTTAGATACTCAAATGAAGTACGTAGGTCAGTGAAGCAACGATTGTGTCAGAAAAAAAAGAAGAAGGTACTCACCTATGGCATCAGCTATTAGGTCACATGAGCGAGAAAGGTCTTGAGGTATTGATGAAATGTAAATCACTTCTTGATCTAAAATCTTTGAAGTTGGATTTCTGTAAACATTGCGTGTATGGAAAATAGTGTAAACAAAGATTTAAAACTGAAAATCATAATAGTAAAAATATTTTAGACTATATTCATTCTAATCTATGGGGACCATCTCCCGTTGTATCATATGGAGGTGCTCTATATTTTTTAACATTTATTGATGATTTATTCCATAAAGTTTGGGTCTTTACGCTGAAAAAGAAAGCTAATGTATTCAATATATTTAAACAATTTAAAGCAATGGTAGAGAAAAGAACAGGAAAATCAATTAAATGTTTAAGAACTAACAATGGTGATGAATTTACTTCAATAGAATTTGAACAATGCTATAAGGATGAAGGAATTGTTAGGCACAAAACTATTCTTTATACTCAGCAAAACGGTGTTGTTGACATATGAATTAGACTCTTATGGAAAGAGCTAGAAGCATGATCAGCAATGCTAACCTACAAAAGGAGTTGTGGGAAGAAGCAGTATCCACTGCTTGTTATTTAGTTAACAGATCACCTTCAGTAGCAATTAAATGTAAAAATCTTGAAGAAGTTTTGTGAGGTCAGTCTTGTGATTATTCACATTTAAGGATATTTGGTTGTGATTCTGATGCTCTTATTCCTAAAATTCAGCGTTTAAAATTAGATCCAAAATCACAATGTTATGTCTTTGTTGGGTATGACTATTCGGTGAAAGGATACTGGTTGTGGAATCCTACACCGCGGAAGATAATCATTAGTAGAGATGTAACATCTGATGAATCTTCTCTTTTAAAATCAAATGTTGAAATAATTGAACAGGAACAGGTATCGCCAAATCAACAAATTCAGTTGGAGGCTAGACCTTTTGGTGACAATCAAAAGGAAGAAGAGACTTCTGAAGAAAACGGTGTTGAAGATACAAAGGAAGTTGTTGAAATTTCTGAACCAGTTCAGCAACTAGTTACTCTAAGAAGGTCTACAAGGGAAATGAAAACTCCCAAAAGGTATGAAGATTTTGCTTCATCTTTTGCTTTGATTACTGAATATGGGGAACCTTCTTGTTATCAGGAAGCAGTAGATGATACAGATAGCGAAAAATTTAAAATGGTTATGCAAGAAGAAATAGATTCCTTAGCCAAGAACAATACCTGAGATCTTGTAGAACTTCCTAAAGAGAGAAGTGTTGTTGGATGTAAATGGGTCTTCAAACTGAAACAAAGAGTTGATGGAAGTATCCAAAGGTATAAAGCGAGACTAGTAGAAAAAGGGTATTCTCAGGTTGAAGGTATCGACTTTCATGAGATTTTTTCACCAGTTGTAAAACTTGTTTCTATTCGTACTGTGTTGGCACTAACTGCATTACTTAACCTTGAGTTAGAACAGTTAGATGTTAAAACATCTTTTCTACATGGTGATTTGAGTGAAGAGTTATATATGGAACAACCAAAAGGTTTTGTACAAGGTCACAACAGAAGATTAGTTTGCAAGCTCAGGAAATCATTGTATGGTCTGAGGCAGTCTCCCAGACAACGGCACAAGAAGTTTGACTCCTTCATGGTGAGCCAGAACTCTATTAGAAGTGAGTATGATCATTGTGTATACTTCAAGAGTTTCAATTGCATATTCATTATCTTAGCTTTGTATGTTGATGATATGCTTATTGTAAGCAAAGGTATGGAAGAGATCAACAAATTAAAGGCTCAGCTCTCTATGACGTTTGATATGAAGGATCTTGGAGCAGTAAAACATATCTTGGGCATGGAGATACACAAAGACAAGAAAAATGTAAGCTTTGGTTATCACAGCAGAAGTATATGGAGAAAGTAATTGAAAAGTTCTGTATGAACAATGTGAACCCTGTTAATGTTCCATTAGCTTCCCATTTTAAGCTTTCTTTGGTTTTGAGTCCTAGAACTGATGAAGAAAAGCAGTATATGTCTCATGTACCATATGAAAATGTTGTAGGAAACTTAATGTATGCGATGGTATCTACAAGCCCTGGAATTTCACATACAGTTAGAGTTGTCAGTAGGTTCATGGCAAATCCAGGTGAAGAAAATTGGTGAGCAATGAAATGGGTGCTTCGATATCTAAGAGGCACAAGTGACCATTGCATCATCTTTAATGGTAGTGAAGGATCAGTCTATGGATATGTAGATGCTGATTATGCAGGTGATTTGGACAAAGGAAGATCTACTATAGGTTATGTCTTTACTCTTGCAAGTGGAGAAATTAGTTGGATGTCAAAACTTCAAGAAACAGTGGTGTTGTCCACTACGAAGTAGAATATATAGCTACTTCAGATGCCAATAAAGAAGCAATCTAGTTAAAGGGTCTACTTGATGAGATTGGAAGGACACAGGAGAACGTAAATGTACTTTGTGACAGTCAGAGTGCTATTCACTTGGCTACAAATCCTGCTTATCATAGCAGAACCAAGCACATTGATGTAAGGTATCCTTTTCTAAGACATGTGATCAATGGCGGAAAAGTAGCTCTTCAAAAGGTCCATACATGGGAGAATTGTGCAGACATATTCACAAAGCTAGTTACAGTAGAGAAGTTGCGATGGTGTTTAGCTTCTCTTGGCTTGCAAAAGAGATGATGAATGGGCATGGGGGATCAGGAAAATTGTTGTGAAGGTGGAGTTTGTTTGAAATTGACAACTAATTAATGTTATTGACAATTTAGTTTTATATCGAAACAACAATTATGTAATTGAGGAGGCTCATATAAAACTGATGAATGCCCAAACTATTGTAAAGGAGAATAATTTATTGATTGAATAGAAATTCCAATCCCTTGCCCCGTGGATGTTTCCTTGACACCCTCTCAGGGTTTTACCATGTAAATCTTGAGTTTTTACTTGTGTGGTTGTATTCAATTTCATTTTCTTTCTTGTTTAGTAACCTCTTGTAACTACAAATAGCATAATATCAATATGATGTTTTTGTTGCATCCCCTACAACCATTCATCTTTAGCCAATAATTCTTCATCAAATTTTGCATCAGCAATATTAATTGTTAGATTCACCATAACATTGACTACTCCAATGACAGTTTCATTGTCCCAAGCAAGCTCTGTTGTTGGAACCACCAAGTTTCTATCCACCTATGGATGTGCACAGTGTGGTTCACAAGCATCTATGTCCTCCTTCTGAACTGGAACACTTGGAGAGACGGTTTTGACACTTAACAAATGGTTGGAATTAGATTCTCCAACAAAAGTTTGATATTAAATATATTAGAATAGATTTATTTTAAATAGGGATTTAACATGAGTCTAGAGGGATCTAATTTCTTTACCTAATTTCTTTACTTGTAATTTCTTTATGAGAAGATATTACTTAAATGTTTTGTATATTTATTTAATATTATTTTATTTTTAGATTTTCTTAAATAAATTATTTTGGCTCACATGAGCAAAATTTCAACTTTGATGACGGAAGAAAAGGCTTACACATCATACTGGGTTGTAGAATAAGCCTTTAAACTCAAAAACAATTTGGTTTTTAACCAAATCCCACTTATAATCAAACTAACCACAAACAATTAAACAAATGAAAAAATTAAAAAAACAAAAAAAACGAAAACTTACTGAACATTATTATTATCCTAAGAAGATGATGAAAAGATGTAACAGGGAAATCCAATATATTGGGGTAGGTTATAAGTCATAGAAAAGGGAGATTAAAAATATAAGATAGCCTATTACATTTTAAATTTTAAATCATGAATAGCATATGAAAATACTCATGGGATTAAGCATACGAAGGCGTTTCTCTATCAGCCCCGCATGGAGACGCGGTCAAATATTTAGGATAGATATGGGTATAGTTAATTATTTGACCGGGTCCATATCAGCCTCGAATATTCGGGGAATCAGTAATGGACATAAGCTCAGGGAGTGGCTGGTGGCTGAATAGCGGAGTTTCTATGCAGCGGGGTAAGGAATCTTTTCAAGCCTTTGAATAGACAGATCGAAGGGTGGGAGCGTTGTAACAACACACAGGTGCCCTTTTTCTGTCCCTCCTTTGATTAATTCTGTTTATTTCGGATTTACGCTCCGGGTTATGATGGATCCTGACGCTCTTGGACTAGACTATCTGCACTGGTATGTTAAAATCTGCTTGAAATCAAAAAACATTATGATAAGTTGTAAGGGAGAATCCATTAACTAATTTAGGAAGGCAAGTGCACAAATGATAGCTTACTATCTTTTAATTCTTATATTCATTTTCTAGAGTTCTTCCTTCAGTTGTTGATATTACACATATATGAACTCCAGTTCGCTGTCAGTTTAATGGCAAACCAGGTTTTGGGCATATCCACTGGACGAGTTTAATGGTGAACCAGCTTTTGGGCGTATCCACTGAATGTGAAATAAATGAAATGTCTACTCGTTTCTCTGATTCCGTAGATATAATTTTGTTGATTCCATAAACATACGAGAGTCTGCATATTCTAAAGAAACAAAGGTTGTAAACTTTTGCAAATATGTTAATTTAATTAGGCATCTATCCTTAATTTTATTATACATGTCAATGTTAATTTTAAATGGTATTCGTATCGTAGTTTCAATTATTGCAATTTGTTGATTCAATGGTGTGTTCGATTGAGTTTTCATTCTCAGTGAAGGCGGAATTTGACCTGGAAGGGATACAAAACCATAGAGAGAAAAAACAATTGTAATGAAGTACCCAACAATCGTTTACTAGCCAGAGTATTAGACGAAGAAGAAAATATTTCGGAAACAATTATCTAGGTGATTTCATCATTTCTCTACTTTTCGCTGGCAATGAAACTACAACCAAGACAATGTTATTCGCTATACATTTTCTTACAATGCTATTTGTTGTACATTTTCTAACCGGTTGTCCTAAAGCTTTGGAGCAGTTTCGCTATACATTTTCTTACAATGCTATTTGTTATACATTTTCTTAGCGGTTGTCCTAAAGCTCTGGAGCAGTTTCGCTATACATTTTCTTACAATGCTATTTGTTGTACATTTTCTTACGGGTTGTCCTAAGCTTTGGAGCAGTTTAGAGTGAGTATAAAAGTTAATTTATATTCTAGGAGCAGTCTAGAGTGAGTATAAAAGTTAACTTATATTCTTGACAGAAATTTGGCTATTCCAGTCACAAGATGGACAAATCCGCAAGATAAATCACGTGGCTATTGTGGAAATGAATTGATGCAGGTTGAGTATGATTCATTAATCAGAAAAGGAATAGGCCAAGAAAAACTGACTTGGGATGATTACAAATGAACGTTGTTCACTAGATGTATTCCATCCAACTTTCAACTGAAGTAATAATTAAATAAATAAATACTTGTAGCTTTTCTTGGGATGATTACAAGTGAACGTTGTTCACTAGATTTATAAGTACATATTCCACCCAATTTTCAACTAAGTAATAATTAATATAAATAAATACTTGTAGTTTGAAGAATAATTGGTGTACCTTTGGAAATATGATTTTTCCTAGATTTCAACAATAAATAGTAACACAAGAATTCAAATGCACCATCGCAGACGGAAACATAAACCTATATGTGAGATTTAGAATATACAATAAAAATATTAATGTACATAAACCTATATGTGAGATTTAGAATATACAATAAAAATATTAATGTTATATTACATTTTGAAGAGGTTTTGAAAATGATCTTTAAAAATTTTAAATAGATTTAATTTTATTTTTTTCTTTTAATTTTTATATTAAAAAAATAAAATATTGTTTGGCCAGTTCTATAAAATTGAAATCGATTTATGTTTCTATTAAAATCCTTGTTATTTAGAAAATTAAAGCTTAATTATAATCATCATTTTCATGACTTTTTATAATTTTGGACTTGTTACAAAGATTATGTTGATATGAAAATCAACTATGGTTAAGCATGCTCAACTATGGTCCACCATTACATTGTGACAATGATTGTTTCAAAATGGAAATCAACCATGCTAACCATCTTTATTTTAGGTTTTATTATATTTATTTTAGGGTTTATATCTTGAGTTTATAATTTTTATCCCTTGGGTTTATAATATCAATCCCTTGGGTTTCTTAATCTAAGGGTTCATATTCCTAGGGTTTAATATTATTCATTTAGGTTTATAGATCCTTGGGTTTTTAGTATGAATCCCTAGGGCTTATTATTCCCTTAGGTTTATAATATCAATCATGGTAAACCATGGTTTATAAATTCAATCATAGTCAACCATGGTTAACCTTATTTTATAAATTCAATCGTGGTTAATCATGGTCATCCATGGTCCAACATCACATCGTCACTAACATTGTATCAATATGAAAAGCAATTATTGTCTCAACCATGGTCCAACATCGCATTTTGATAGACATTGTTGCAATATGATAATCATGGAAAACCATGGCCAATCATAGTCAACCATGTTAACCATATTTTATAAAATCAAACATAGTCATCCATGATCAAGCATGGCCAAACGACAAAATATGACAAATATTGTCTTCATATGAAAACCAAACATGGTTAAGCATGGTCGGCAATAGTCCAATATCATTACAACGATTGTCTCAATATGAAAGTCAACCATGTTTATTTTAGTATTTATAATATTTATTTTAGTGTTTATATACTCTGTGTATATAATATTTGTTTGTTGGGTTTAATATTATTCCTTTGGGTTTATAATATCAGTCATGGTCAACAATGGTAAATCATAGACAACCATGGTTAACCATGTTCAAGCATGGTCGAATGTCATATTGTGATAATTATTGTCTCAATATGAAAATCAAACATTGTCAACCATGGTCCAAAGTCACATTGAGACAAATATTGTCTCGATATGAAACTCAATCATGGTCCAACATCGCATTTTAGCAATGATTGTCTCAATATGGAAATCAACCATGGTCGACCATTTTTCTTTTAAGGTTTATAACATTTATTTTAGGTTTTATATACCTTGGGTTTATAATTTTTATCCCTTGGGTTTATAATATCAATCCCTTGGTTTTATTAATCTAAGTGTCCATATTCCTAGGGCTTAATATTATTCCCTTAGGTTCATAATCTCTTGGGTTTTTAATTTTAATCCTTGGGGCTTATTATTTCCATGGATTTATAATATTTATTTCCATGTTCCAACATCGCATTGTGACAAATATTATCTTAATATCAGAATCAACCATGGTCCAATGTCGCATTGTGACAAATTTTCTCTCGATTTGAAAATAAATCATTTTTAAGCATGCTCAACCATGGTCTAGCATCACATTGTGATAAGGAATGTCTCAATATGAAAATCAACGATGGCCAACCATGGTCAACCATGTTTATTTTAGTGTTTGTAATATTTATCTTAGGGTTTATATGCCTTGGGTTTATAATATTAGTCCGTTGGCTTTAATATTATTCAACCATGGTCAACCATGTTTTATAAAATCTATCATAGTCAACCATGGTTAATCATGGTCAGCCATGCTCCAATGTCACATTGTGACAAAAATTGTCTCAATATGAAAATCAATCCTTGTCTCAACCATGGTCCAATGTCACATTATGACAAAGATTGTCTCAAAATTATAACCATGGTCAACCATCATCAACCATGGTCAATCATGGTCAACCATGGTCTAATGTCTGATTGTCACAAAGATTCTATTGATATGATAATCAACCATGGTTAAGTATGCTCAACCATGGTCCAATGTATATAATAAACCCAACGTATATAATCCCTTGGGTTTATTATTTCTTTAGGTTTATAATATCAATCCCTTGGGTTTATTATTCCTTTGTCTTTATATTATTAATCATGGTTAACCTTAGTCAACCATGGTCAACCATGGTCAACCATGTTTTATAAAATCAAATATGGTCATCCATTGTCAATCACAGTCAACCATGGTGAAATGTCACATTGTCACAAAGATTCTACTGATATGGAAATCAACCATGGTTAAGCATGCTCAACAATGGTCCAATGTTGCATTGTGACAAGGATTGTCTCAATATGAAAATCAACCATGGCCAACCATGTTTATATTAGTGTTTATAATATTTATCTTAGGGTTTATATACCTTGGATTTAGAATATTAATCTCTTAGGTTTAATATTATTCCCTTGGGTTCATAATCCCTTAGGATTTTGGTATTAGTTCCTTGGGATTTTGGTATTAGTCCCTTGGGTTTATTTTTCCCTTGGGTTTATTATATCAATCCCTTTGCTTTATTATTCCCTTGGGTTTCTAATACCAATCCCTTGGGTTTATTATTTCCTTGGGTTTATAATATCAATCATGGTCAACCATGGTCAATCATAGCCATCCATGGCCAACCATGGTCGAGCATGGTCGAATGCCAGATTGTGACAATGAATGTCTCAATATAAAAATAAACCATGGTCAATCATGGTTCAATGTCTCATTGTGAAAAATATTATCTTGATATGAAACGCAATCATGGTCAAGCACGATCAGCGATGGTCCAACGTCGCATTGTGACAAGGATTGCCTCAATATGGAAATCAACCATTGTCAACCATGTTTATTTTAAGGTTTATAATATTTATCTTAGGGTTTATATACCTTGGTATTATCTTTTTTATCCATTGGGTTTATTATTCCCTTGGGTTTATAACATCAATCCCTTGGGTTTATTAATCTAAGGGTTCATATTTATAGGGTTTAATATTATTCCCTTAGGTTTATAATCCCTTGGGTTTTTAGTATTAATCCGTAGGGTTTATTATTCCCTCAGGTTTATAATATCAATTATGGTCAACCATGTTTTATAAATTCAATCATGTTCAACCATGATCCAACGTCACATTATGTCAAATTTTATTTCAATATGAGAATCAACCATGTCAAACCATGGTCCAATGTTGCATTGTGACAAAGCTTCTTTCAATTTGAAATTCAATCATGGTCAAGCATGCTCAACCATGGTCCAATGTCACATTGTGACAAGGAATGACTCAATATGGAAATCAACCATGGTCCACCATGGTCAACCATGTTTATTTTAGTGTTTATAATATTTATCTTAGGGTTTATATACCTTGGGTTTATAATATTAGTCCCTTGAGTTTAATATTTTTCAACCATGGTCAGCTATGGTCAACCATGTTTTATAAAATCAATCGTGATCAGCCATGTTTAATCATGGTCAACATTGGTCGAACGTCGCATCGTGACAACGATTGTCTCAATATGAAAATTAATCATTGTGTCAACCATGGTCCAACATCGCATTATGACAAAGATTGTCTCAATATGATAATCATGGTTGACCCAACCATGGTCAACCTTGTTCAACCATGTTTTATATAATCAAACATGGTCAACCATGGTTGAATGTTGCATTCTCACAAATATTCTATTAATATGAAAATAAACCACATTGAAGCATGCTCAACCATGGTCCAATGTTGCATTGTGATAGGATTGTCTCAAAATGACAATGTGGCATGCACAACTATGGTCAACCATGTTTATTTTAGTGTTTAAAATATTTATCTTAAGGTTTATATACCTTGGTTTTATCATATTAGTCCCTTGGGTTTAATATTATTGTCTTGGGTTCATATTTGGGTTCATGTTGTTGAATCGTTCATGCTAAACCTTCACCATTAGCCAAACATGCTTAAATGTGTTGTCGACTCATTCATACAAAGTCTTCAATATAGGCCCCAAAGTGATTTTCTCTAGCCCCAAATGGATTTAAACACATTGTATGGTAATGATTCAAGGAACGAGTGCTTTATACAAAAACCATCACATATGAAATTTCATTAGGTCCCTTAGTTCTAAGCCACGAGGGCTTATGCACCACTACAAACATCCATGCATATGCTTATGATTCCTACACAAAAGCAAGTGTTGGCCTAAATATTTATCCCGTGTCCTTTATTTCTCACCGAAAACTCTCTCGGTAAAAACCCTATGAAGCACCTTTGTTTTTCCCCGAGAACAATTCTTCCAATAGCATGCTCTTGCAGATCCACCATGATTTTGCTACAACCAATAAAAATACCATTGAGATGGCATGTCCACATGGGCCAATCACATAACCTTTGAGATGATCTTTCTGCCACCTCAGCGTAACCATTTCCCAGAACTAATTTCTCGGACTTTACTTCTTGTGATACCTTTAGCTTCTTCTGAGGAGGTTTCTTCTAAGGAATGAGTTTCCTTCAAGATTATGTCACCTTTCATCGTGCATTGTAACTTACCTAACATGTGGTCCTATCATATTTTATCGAAGATAATTTATTTTCCCATGTAAACTCCTTTGTGTCTAGCAGCCTTGTCAACCTAGAGAGTCATGCATGTCCTCCATTGAGTTTCTTCGAAGGTCAACCTTTAGGGATGATGTGTCATTTCCAGTTGTATCCCACCTCTACTGAGGTGCGACATGTCACTCACTTAGTGGCTTCAAGTGTCTCTCATTTTTAGTCAACTCAGGTACCTGAAAATGTTGAATATGCATACCATGTGTCACACCCTCATAGGTGCCATGTCATGTTGATGTCATGTTACCACCATATCATCTTTGGCCAATCAAATCATTCCATGTGTCTCATTCCCATTCATCCATGATATCAAGTCCATGTCAATAGAATGAGGGTCTAAGGCCTTATTTTGCAAGGCATTTCTTTGTTAAAAATAAAGAGACTCGGGCTAATACTTCTCGCTGCATAATCTCAGATTGCAAATCTCTGTTACTCGCCTTTGTGGTTCTCGATGATAATTCAAGGTATATTTTGGAGAAATATTCGACGATTTTCTTTTGAGACCACCCTTCTAAGGTGTAGCCCTCCAAGGTGACGTGTTTTTAGGCTCCTCCATTGATCAATGATTACTCGTTATGCCTACTCCATGTATTCCTGATGCTCTATATGCCCGCGAATTCAACCTTTGTGTTGAACTTTGGTTCCTTCATGGAATGTCTCTTGCGTAAGTTGTCTATGGGTACCTCCCCACTCAACAATGTGCCAATTGCTACTCTTCTCTGTTTTGTTGTTGTGAATTTTACACACAAGGATCTATTGCTCTATGATCTCATGCCCGGTTGAGATCACCAGAAAACAAAAAGAATGGCTAAGACAGTCCAAAAAATGTTCCCAATCTATAAATGGTGTAGATTTGCAATTTCTTATGAAGTTTTAATCAAAATAACAAGACACAAACCTACTTTATGTCTTTGTGGAAAGTAATTCATAATGTAGAATGAAAAATTTAGACATGCAATAAGAAATAACACATATTCACACAATAGTTTTCTTGGGGAAAGAAAACTACTAAACTGGAATGCTTTCTTGCATTAATCTAATGAATAGAGATGTATTACAATTTCTTTGCTCCAGTGAGCACAACCTGTAAGTGAATAAGTTATCCATATTTTCAATGAGAATATTTGACCTAGACTTGGTCTATTTTTTCCTCTCCTTTAGCCTGTATTTCCTTGCGCAATTCATTGAGAAATTAATCCCCTATTATTTAGGAATTTCCAAAAATGGATTACGTAATTCCTAAGGTTGATCATCTGACTGCATGCAACACCTGTAAACTTAAGACTACTCTACAACTTATGTTACACTACCTTGGAATCTCCACCACAGTTGGGGAACTCGAATTCTCTACATGCACTAGTTATCTTGGGTTGATTGATTATTTAACTGGATGATCACTAACTTAGACTAAAGTCCCACCACATGACTTACCTTCCACTAGTTCCTTCAATATTTTGAACTTGTTTAACTGAAAAAAACTTGAGATAACTAAATTTGATTGCTACAAATTAGAAATTGCACATGCTTAACTAAAATATGACTCCTCCAACTCAAATTTACTGAGTCAACTAGGTGAAACAAGCCATGTCACACAAGTTAACTGCATCCAAGTTGTCTGCTGATGTGGAAATTCGAATTTTCTCAATTTAATCAAGGGAAAATCAAATTGAGAATTTATTACTGCATTTTTCAACACTCCCTCTCAACAAGAAATGGATTATCAACCACCCCTATCCTACACCTGTGGAACTCGAACTTCCTTCTTTACAAATCCTTTGTCAAAATTTCAACGTCTTATTCCTTTGTCAGAATGTATTGAAGCAACATTATCCACCTCTAAACACAATATCGTAAATGGTGATATTGGATATCTATATGCTTGGATCAATTGTGAAATAAAACATTCTTAAAGAGGTTGATGCAACTTTGATTATCACAGTAGATCCCAATTGGATCTATGATTTGACCAAATAGTCCAACAAGTATCTTTCTCATCCAGATTGCCTCACATGTTGCTTGACTTGCAGCCATGTATTATGCCTTTTCTGAGCTAAGCACCACAAATATTTTCTTCCTAAAATAACAGGAAATAGTTGTGGACCTAACACTCAAAATTCCACCCCATATACTATTTTGGTATGATGGACTCCTTGCCCAATCTACATATGTGAGACCACATAATTTCACTCCCTATGTCCTTATGTACCATAGTCCAAACTGGGTAGTGCCTTTGAGATATAGTAAATCATGCTTAGTTTCCTTCCAAAATAATTTGGTTGACCTAACCATAACACATATCTAGTCATGTGTTCACAAGATACATGAGTGAATCCACTAGTTGCTAATAAATGGTAGCATTTACTTCTTCAGTTGAAGTGGCATCCTCCTTCCTCATGTTGATCACTAGAGATGTCTCCATGGGTTTGTAACTCTCCATGCAAAACTTCTACAGTATCTCATTCGCATACTTTCCTTGAGAGACAAATAGATCCGCATTGCCTTGTCATACTTCCAACCCAAGGAAGTAGTGCATGAGACCCATGCCTTCATTTCAAATTCCCTTGCAAGGTCCTCCTTACAAGATCTGATCAGCTATTCATCACCTGTTAAAATAAAATCATCAACATATAAGACAATAATGAGAAATTTACCTTCTACCAAGATATGAAATAGCTTCCCAAATCGGTGAGGTAGCTATTGATCTTGGTGTATCAAGTAGATGGTTCTTTTTTGATATCATACAATTCTTGCTTGAGTCTACACACATGAGACTCTCTATCAAGTGTCTCAAAACCTTTTGGTTTCTCGATGTACACCTCCTCCTCAATAACCCCATTGACAAATGTTTTTGTTACATCCATATGATGGATCTTCCACCCCATCTACGTAGCTAGAGCAAGAATTGATCTAATAGATGAGTACCTTACTACAGGAGAAAATGTCTCCTCATAGTAAATTCCCTCAACTTGAGAGTATGCCTTGGCCACCAATCTGGCACTGTACTTCTCTATGCTATTAAAGACAAATATGTTATTAAAGAAAAATATGATTCTTAAGGGTGACAGTGCACTAAAGACTGATAGGTTGAATATTTACCCAACTGTTAGTGATTCTAGAACCTATTGCAATCATTTTTTATAGGAAAATATGACTTCAATAAGATTACATACTAGGCACCATTGAGATCCTAATCCACCTGAGGTATTGACTAGTCTAGAGAAGTTATTTAGGAAGAAGTAGCCTTCAAAAGAAACAGATGCTAATGTCATAGAAAGATCCCTGTCCCTCCCTAGATGAGTAAAATCAGTCAATGAGGTCCAATTTTATTTGAAGTTTGAATAGAATTTATTCAAATATAAATTAGAGAGAAATCTAATAGACACAGTTTTTAATCAAGCTAAGTTAGAACCCTCTATTCCTTTTCAGAAAATTAGAAGAAGATAGGGATATTTTGACATAGTTTCATAAGCTAGAAAATCTTGTCTATCATCTGCAAGAAACTGCTTCTAAGCCCTCTAGATTTCAGCATTTTGTTCCAACTATTTCTATTTCTACCCCAAAATGTTCTACTCCACTAAATATTTTGTTGTCTTTTGTTCCTATTGTTTCTATTATTTTTACCCCTCCTTCGTCATAAACTATTCAAACAATATTCTCCTTACCTCCCGCATCCTCATTTCAGATCCCAAAAATCAGTACAATTCCATATCATACAGTAATGGTTTCCCGTTATGTTGCATTGAATCTATAAGGTCCATTACATGATTTTCCATTAAATTATGGTCAACGCTTGCCTCAATTCGATGGTATAGGAGTTATTACAACACAACAACACATTGATAAGTTGAATGATTTCATAGACCTAGAAGAGGTAGACCACGAGGATGCTAAATTAAGACGTTTTGCTCGGATTTTTTCAGGAAAAGTCAAAAAATGGTTTAGAAGTGTTTAAGCTGCAAGTATTTCCAATTTCCAGTGGCTTGAAGTTTTTCTCCTTGCTAGATAGGAAGTCAATAAGAACCCTTTGTAGATATTAGTTGAGCTTGACAACTTGAATAGAACTCGAGGAGAATTTGTTCATGATTTTTTAGCAAGATTTAATAAGGTGTATAATTCAATACAGACTGAAATGAAACCCCCTCTAGTGGTGGCTTTGCTTCATTACCTAGATGTATTTAAAGTTGAGATTTCCTATCATCTTAGAGAAAGGAATCCAATGACTTTAGAGAATATCCAGAAAAATGTTATTGGAGTGGAAGCAAATCTGTTGAATAAAAAGGCCAAAATGAAAGCTGAAAAAAGAGGACATAAAGAGGAGGCTTCATATTCATCAGATAGAAGTTGGATGCCACAGTGAAAATAGTGGAAAATTTGGTGGAAAGATTGACTTTAGAGAAAAAAGTTTTTGGTAGAGAACAATAGGCACCTCATCTAGTAAGAAATCCAAATTTTTTGAGGCCTCAAGTTCAAATAAAGCAAAGATAATAGAGAAATCAAGGAGATCAACAACAAATTAGACCTCCTTTCCAAGAGAATTTTGCAGAGGATGAAGAAACAACAGAAGATCGAGATTAGATACATTATTTTGGTGAACAAAAGGACACAATCCTTTTGACAAAAGAAGAGCAAGACTTGTTCTTTCAGCCACAGGAAGATATAATGGATATGGGATCAGAGGATTACAAGAAGGGTTACCAAATTGTTATAGCACTATTTACCACTCTTGGTAGATTTGATGCTCTGGTTATGGCCTAAGGAAACCCTTGCTTTCCAAACTTGGTACAAAATCTAAAAAATAGTGTTTTATTTCCTATACACTAATTTTCCATGTGTTAAAAGCGTGTACACGTGGGTCATCATATACCCAACCCATGTATATGTGTTAAAACACTTAAAAATAATAAATATCCTTAATTTTAGGTGGAGTTTACGTATTTTACTTATTATTCACCTAATATAGCCCATGGCCCAAGTGTTTCCCAACTGAAAAAAACTAATTTGGAGAAGTATAAATAAACATCCATGGGAAGGCCTAAAGGGAAGAAGAGATGAGATATTGATATTGTAGTTGATTTATCCCTGATCGATTCTGATGAAATACCTATGCCTCCTGCACTCCCCAAGGTCTAGGAAACTCTTGCTTCCTCTTTTCAGATATCCTTGATCCCTTTTGTGATATCCTTGTGTATGTTGATGGAGGAAGATTGCTAAGGCCAGGACAGGACGGATCTGGAGGATTGTTCCGCTTGGAGCTAGAGGAAGACTCAGGTTGTAGTTTTCCATATTTCTTGTAGCTTACATCAATAAAGAAATGTTTTTATGTTACTAATATTTATCATGTTTATGTATTGATACATGTTGTGATTTGTTTAAAAATCTTATATCAATGCGTAATTGTTCATTTTCTTATATGATCTAACATATATATCATGAATATTCTTTATGTTACTGCTGTTGTATATGCTTTTCTTGGATAATTTATAGGTTTCAAAGGAATTGGAGGAAGCAAAGGCTTTGAACCCTATGGGATCTACCCAAACATAGGACCTCCAGGTAAGGTCACTGCTTCCTAGTTCAGTAGTATAAGCATTTGGATTATTTTCTGAGCATTTCTTATTGTTGTTTGCCTTCTCCTCTGTTAGGGGTTTCAACCCAAGACCGTAGGGTGTTCCCACCCGCAATAGAATTGGTGATTCCATTAGGGAAAACATTGTTGTTTTTCCTAGTTTGGCTTGTTTGTTCTTAATCAGGGTTTGTTTGCTTGATTACTTGCATTTACAATGTTATTTGACTTATTAGCTTCCCAGGTATCAAGTCTGATCTTCTGGATGAGGCCTTGACTTTTTTTTTCTTGATTAAGTCTTTTATACGCTTTTTTCTTGGAGTATATTCATGTATACACGCTAGTTTCCTCAAGTAGACCCGCGTATACGCCATTTTCCTGTGTTTGAAACATGTGTGCATGCCTCTATGTCTTAACATAGTCGCGTATACATAATTTTGGATTATTTTTTCAAAATATTTTTGCTCAGTTAGGTCTGTTGCCTGGTAACTTCTACTATTTTTTGGTCATCCACTATCTGTAGAACTTGGTTCTCTTGCAAGTTCTCATTTTCAAATCTCCTCCTCAATGAAAAGCCTAGTTGGCCTAGGATTGCTTTTGGAGCAATTTTTTGGTTTGTGTCCTGGGTTAAAGGCTTCTGTCTGAAGTTCTTGGATGTTCTGGTTATCCAGAACAAGAAATTGGTTTTGATTTCATTTATAACCTGAATTTAAAATTTTCTTTCTTTGCTTTCCTTTTTGTTTTGCCTTGTTGCTTTTCATACATTTTGAAGTGTCTCTTTCGAAATCTTGAAATTTTTTCTTTCTTGACATTTTGTTGGTTTGCTAAAGTATTTTACTACTGTTCGGGTTAGTTTGCATGATTTTTTAGTCCTTCTTGTTTCAGGTTTCATTTATTAATGAGTTTTATAACTTGCAAGGCATAAGGACTCCTTGTGCTTGTTTATTGATCTTTGGAATTTAGTATTTCTTTTTGTGACCTAAAAATTTTCTTTAGTTTCCTTAAAAGAAAAAATACAAAAACATAGCTTTTGCTTTTATGTTTCTTTCCAAGCCTTTGGTTCTTTGATTTCTTTTGGTTTTGTTCTTTTGAGCAATTGTGATCTTTTTGTCAATTTGTTTTGCTTGGTTTTGAGGGAAATTTGTTTTTAAATTTTGTGCCCTCTTCATTGTCAAGTTGGCTTATTGACCTTATAAAGAAACACTTTCGCTTATGTTGTGAGTATTCATGGGATCTTGCATCATCATTTAAATTTTCATTAGGTTATTTTTCATCATGAGCATTCTTAGTATTTTTAGATTTTGAGTGTGTGTGGAGTGTTAATGAAAAGAAAAAGAATTTTGCTTATATAAGTTTTTCGTAGAACCAAGTAGAAATCCATCTTCATCGAAAGAAAATGACTTCATGCATATAGTTAAGTTTCTATTGGTTTCTTTTGTGTCGAAAACATCATTAGTTTCACTCTCGCTATACCCTTGACTTAAAGAACAACGCTCTAAAATCAAGCGATCTAATTAAAAGAACTTGACCTTTTCTATTTTTTCATTAATGAACACCAATAAGTTTAAGTTCTTTAGGGCCTTCGAATAGATGAGTGGAGAGTTAACTCTCCTAGGCCGCTCAAATTATCAAACATAGAAGTTGAATAACAAGCAAAATCCAATATCATTAGAAAGATCGAGAAAGCTCCATCACTGGGAGTTAAGTACGAGGGAGAGTGAAGACAGGGAAGAGAGATAACCACTCTCCTACTCAATCGATCCTGCCTCACGACTGTTCCGCTCAGCTTTTGATACGAATTGGTGCCCATAGTTGCCTTTCCTAGGAATGACATAGGTGGCTACGAAGGGGAATCCTGTGGCACCTGAGGCAGACGTTGCATCACATTCATCAATACTTCTAGAGGGTACCCTTGTGAATCTTGGTTGCTTGCACTCACAAAGGTTGTTGTCTAGAGTTCAGCGTAACTGTTTATGTTACCTTTGTTGTCATTATGATACATATGTTGTACTTGATGGCAGCCCACTTGTTGTAGAACAACTCACTTGTATATGGTAACTAGATGAATCTACAGGAGAGATATCAGATGTGACAGAATGCATGGAAGTTGTGTTTACATATGTGACAAAATGCAGGGCAGTTCAAAGGAATCATTTCAAATATAATATGGAAAATCACATTATAACAAGTCTATTCAGAATGAAGAAAGTAATGGTATAAAAGAATAGGATGAATGAACAAAGGACCACAGATCAGAATCAAGAAATTGAAGAAAGAGAATGGTTTAAGAAGTATACGTTGGTTCACCTTGTCCAAGTAGTGTATACATGCAGGCTCATGGAATGGAAGAAGTGTATACATATGCATGCCCTTTCACAGAAGGAAAAGTGTGTATGGGATGGAAAATAAAGGCTTTGGTCTGAGGTATTGGTCCAAGGTTTTGGTCCAAGGTATTCAGTCCAAGGTATTTGATCCAATGTATTGGTCCGAGGTTTTGGTCCAAGGTATTGGTCTAAGGTATTTGATCCAAGGTATTGGTTCGAGGTATTTAGTCTGAGGTATTGGTCCAAGGTTCTGGTCCGAGATTTTGGTCCAAGGTAGTTGTCCGAGGTATTTGGTCCAAGGTATTGGTCCGAGGTATTTGGTCCAAGGTATTGGTCTGAGCTATTTGGTCTGAGGTATTGGTCTGAGGTATTGGTCCTAAGTGGTTTTTGTCCAAGGTATTGAGAAAGGCCTAAATATATATGAGGAGAAGATCAAAGGGATAAGACCACAATTAATGAATATCTTATGAAGTGTTAGATCAAAAGCAAATATGCATGTTATGGTTTTTTTATGCTTTTCCTGATCTAGACTAACTATGCGCCTGAGTGTTTGATGATGGATGAGATCTAATGATGGATCGAGATCATAACGACTTATCATTATGTGATCCGATAATGGATGGGATACATCTGATTGCTAACACATGTTTTATCCTTTATATGTGATGATCTGGGTGTGTCTAAAGTCAAGAATTGCAGTGAAGTTATAAGTAAGTATTTGCAGATCTATACGCTGGTTTTCCTTGGTGAAGGTGCGTATACACGCTAGTTCGGCTCTTCCAAGTAGATTACAAAAAATAAAAGCTTGATGTTCAAGGATGACTAATCTATCATATCAGTGTTGTTGTTTTAGTGTTGTATGTCAACGAAGTATTCTTAGATCTGAAAGTAAAACTGAATGCATAAAGAGTTTGTGTCTCATTGATTAATTGATTGAGAAAGAAGGGTGATCCTTGTTGCTATCTCTTTAGAACTCTGTAATATGATAGTGGATCTTTAGAATGTCACTTATTGGTATATTTTGTGGTTCAAAGTTTTTATGATTCAATATATTTAGAGGTATACGCAAGTTGGGAAAAAGGAAGTAGCATATACACACAGGTTTGCTTCATTAAAGGAGCGTATACGTTCTAACACATGCCTTTTGAGGTTATAGTTAGTTCAGGTTGTTGATGCAATGTTCTGTGTTCAGATCTGTGTACTGGTTACAGTGATCTGTCTATTCCAATTGATTGGTTGAATTTGATTAAGTTTGAATGAATGGTTGATTCAGTTATGTCAGAGGTTCAGTGATTGTTTGATTCAGTTGTGTCAGAGGTTCAAAGGTTTCAGTGATTGATTGTTTCAGTTATATCATATATTGATTGGGTTTCATTGATTGGTTGATGCAAATTTATTTGATGGTTGTATTACAATGGTGATTGATTTTAAGCTTTAATGTTACTAATGGGTCCAGTATGAAAATTTGATGAAATGAGGCCTTCATGTGTATTGTTCTGTACCAGGAGCATCCAGTGTGAAAATTTATGAAACATGGTCCCTGGAGGATATTAAGGGTTGGAGCCTTCAGTGAGGAGTCGAAGCTTTCTACCAGTAATGGCTGGGGATTTGATCAAGGGGTTGGAGCTCCCTTCTAGTAGTAGCTGGTGAATGAGTGAAGGTTGTAGTCTTCTATAGGTCACAGCCTACGTACTAGTAAATATATCGGCTAGTACAAGAACTATAGGGTTGTAGCTCCCTTCCAGAAGAAGCTGGAGAACGAGAGAAGGTTATAACCTTTTGTAGTTTTGTGCCTATGTACTGGTATGAGTTTGTACCAGTAAAATACTGTAAATAGATTTTCTTATTATTAAAGGAAGAAAAAGATGATAGCAGCAAGTGGTTTTCACCCACATTGGTTTTCCACCTTAAATCTTGGTGTTCATGTGTGTCGCTTATGTATGATGTTTTATTTTGTTATTACTGCACATGGTTAGTGTTTAATTTTTAATAAAGTATTGATGCACTGATTAAAGATCAACATATGATGAATTAACTTAATGATAAGTTCATTGTATATACGTCGGTTTCCTTAAGAACAGTTGCATGCACACGCGAGTTCCCTTCTATGAAGTAGTGTATATAAATTTGATTATGGAAATGAAAAGGTTATTGATTTGTAAATATTGATTCACCCTCCTCTTAGTGTTATTTCCAACAACCTTCACTAGTAGGCCTGGGCCATGATTACCCTAAACTATTTTCGAAAGGTCCTTGTTTGTTCGCTTTCTTGTATTTATGTGCCTGATCCTCATCATCCGGAACAGAAAGTTGTTCGAGATCCACAAACCACTCCTACCGGTGGTCAAAATGTTGTTGAATATAGTCTCGAATTTATTCGGCACTACTTGAAAGTAGTTTGATTGACTACATATTTAGGGATTTTTAAGGAGTGCTATTTGCTCCTAGTTGGCCTAGCTTTACAACTTTTTTGAGTCTTTAATTAGATTTCTTAAAATAATTAAAATTGTTTGATCGACCAATTCATCAGTTTAGGAGGCTTTGTGGGCTTTCACGTATGAGTCTTGAGCCTTCTCCTCGAAGGTGTAGGAGAAATTATGCCATTGATTTTCAATCAATAGTAGAAGACACATCGGAGGTTCATCCTCTAGTTGGAGTTATTGATTTACAAGATAGACCTGGTACAAGTATAGAGTTGGAGAGGAACACTACAGTTCTTTCTAGAGTCCTCTTCGAGTTAGAAGACATTATTGAGGTCAAAGAGCTTCAAGAATCTATTTTGGCTCTTAATTATCCTCTTCCTCCCAATCACCCGGAAGTTTTATTATATAGCGGGACTCTAACCAACAAGCATTCAAGCCCAGGTTTCTTTCAATTTTTTCCTTTGATGACCACTACTGGAAGCATGGCATCCACCATAAGTGCTACTAATATGCAAACTCTTGTATCCATAAAAGGAGGAATGATTTTCATACCTTTCATTACTCCTAGCATTGCTATATTTGGCTCTACTTCCATTCCATCTTCAAGTGGGGATACTCAAGCGTTTTCCTCTGGCATTTTTTTTTCTCTTTCGGAATGTCGACCAGCACTAATCTTTCGGTTCCGTTAAGTATTCCATTAGCTGCCTCCACATCCATGACTTCCATGGCAAGTGGGTCAACTTCTTTTCAGGTTTTTCCTTTTGGGAGTGGTCATATATGACATTCCAACCCATCTTTAGGATCAGTACCTTTTCCTTCTATGAGTCAAAGTTACAATCCTTTTCAAGGTTGGAAAACCCTACAAATAGTGGACTTGGAGTCAAGAATCAATCTTACTTCCACCAACAGGGGAATATGTTGTATTCTTCTATCAGTTCATTCCAGAACTTTTCTCCCTATGCTCATGCATGGAACCCTTACCAAGGGCTCTCTACTACTTTTAACACCTAACTAGGGGGCAATTTCACTGGCTAGAATTTTTTCGGCAGGAGTTGGTCAAACTCTAGTTTTTTCTGGACCACAAGGAACTCCTTATTGTTTAAGTGGCTCTACAAATTACTTCAAGCAACCTAGTGCCTTCACAAATCCAAGACATTCTTTTCAAAACATTTGGAACTCCGCCCACACCAGGTGGAATCCTTAGGGTCCTCCACAAATACCTTTTTTGGCAACGTTAAACTTGCCAAATCTTTCTAAAATGACTAATGATCTGATTAGATATAACTCGGTTTGGCCTCCAGTTCCAACCAAACTTCCCTCAGACATACCTAAATTTGAAGGGAAGATTAGTGAATATCCAAGAAACCATGTAACCACTTTCCACTTATGGTGTTTGTTAAACTCCCTGATAGATGATTCAAACAGGTTAATATTATTTCAACGTACCCTAACTAGAAATGTGTCTAATTGATACATTGAACTTCCGAGGGGCACCTTCACTTCTTTTGGAGATTTGGCTACAATATTTTTGAACCATTTTCCATTGCCTATCTGCTATGATGTTGGAACTAAGCTATTGACTAATATCCACCAGGATCAAGCAACCCACTTTTCGGATCACATCCAAGAATGGAGGTGGAGGAAGAGGCTCATTAAAGCTGATATTCCACAAGAATTCCTTCTTTAATAGTTTCTTAAATATTTAAAACCTTAGATCTCTAAGGATGTGTCGCTCTTCGGTGTGTTCACTGAAGAATAGATTATTTCTAGGGCCCAACAGTTAGAACTTATATATTCTCAATTTGGGGTTCTTCAAAAAACATTTCCTGATGCTCCTAGGTCCAAGGTTGATATATCCAAGCCAAAGCCAAGTCCTCATGTCGACGGGCTAGTTAGATTAATTAATGCTAACAAGACCAACCTACTAAATCAATTGCAGCAATTGTCTTTACAAACTACTTCTGCTATGCAGCCATCACCGTCAACACCTATGCCTTCTTAACCTACGTCTATAAATGTCGTCCAAACTTCTAACCCTAAAGGAAACCAACAATCCAATGGGAAGAAGAAAGGACAAGGTAAGAAAAATAACCAGGATGGGAAGGGAAACCCAAACAAACCCAACAATGATGCTGGAGTGGGTAGGAAAGAGTCTAAGAAAAAAGTAAAATGTCCATGCAAGTTGTGCAATGGAGATCATTTGACTCATATTTTCCCTAAAATCCAAGATTCTCAATGCTTATTAGTTTAGCAGGGGTCTTCTAGCTCCTAGGCTATCCTCACTAACCCTTTTCCCCAATGGTAGCAGTTACTTACTGGTGCGAACTCTTGTACTAGTACCCACACAGGGGGAAACTAGGAAGGCGATAATACATCAAATGTCTACATGATAAGTTCACATCGACATTGCTACACGATCACATGATTATGGTGAATCAGGGTCATATAAGGCTAAGTTTGCTTCTGATGCTTCAGAGCCACTCCATATTGAGAAACCCTTTATTGAGTCTATACCTCAAATGCTAAACAGCTCCGCAAAATGCTTGACCATTAACCCTAATGCCAGTGTAGCCCAGAACTACTCAATTGTAGAAGATCTGGCTCAGATTCCTTGTGCTATGTCAGCATTAGAGGTACCCCAGTCATGCCCCATAAAAAGGAGTGTGTTACTTACTATGATCTATGTAGTTGATCCAAAAAATTCTCTTGTGCTTACATTTGATATTTCAAACACCAAGAAGAGGATCCCACATCATATGGCTTTCCAAATAAAGTCTACATATCGAAAGACCAATATCTTTTGAACAGCAATCGATGAGGGAGCTTCCACATGTGTAATGTCCATGTCATGTTGGAAGGCTATTAGATCACCTCAAATTGTTCCTTCACCAACTCTATTGACAACATTTGATGGTCATTTGCATAGGCCCCATGGTATTATTCCATCATTTCTCATCTGTGTTGGGGGAAAGGTAGTGAATATTGAAGTAGATATAATCAATGGGAATCTAGATTACAACCTCCTTTAGGCAAGAATTGGATTTATGAGATGAATGTCATTGTATCATCATTATTTTGCATCCTTTGCTTTCCTCGTGAAGGGAGAATTTTAAAGGTTGATCAAATGGATTATTCTCCGAGAGACTCCCATGCATCTTTTGAGTCTACTGTTCCATTAGTGGATAATCCCAAGTAGCCTATAGATAATTTAGGAGTTGGAATGTACTCTTCCTTGATAAGTACTTTTGATATTCTTGCTCCTATAGCTAGAATGAATGCTTTTTCATCCTCTAAGGCACCTCCTTGAAGATAGTTCTCTCAAACTCACTATTTTTTGGACCCTCGGCCCTTACCCTCATATACCACCACATTAGGTGAGGGGAAGGTAGGTGGAATGGCATGTCCTATGATTGCAACAAAAATTGCTTATCAGTCTATTGTTAAATCTACAGACTCTGATCCTACTCCTTTTTCACTAGAGGAGCTGGATGGAGATGTGGCCCCAGATTGGACTCTAGATTCGACTTTTGCTCAGGATTGCTTCGATAATGTCTTGCCATCTGAAGAAGAAATTTTAGAATCAATGATGAGTGTTGAAATACCATGGAATGATTTACATCATCATTCATTTCTACTCTCTCATTGGGAGGAAGTAGAGTCAAGTTTGTCTAGTCCTTCAACTAGTGATGTTCATGTAGTTTTAACCCCTTTGGCCTTAGCACAATTTTCTGCTGAAGGTAATATGTTTTTTATTTCCCAAGCTATTCCTTTGAACATCTCTAGGGATCCTAACAAGTTGGCAGAGCCCAGAAATGGGATCTACCTTAAGAAGTACTTTGCTTAGGCTTTAGCCAAGCATTTACTTGTTTGTATATATTATATGATTGTACATATTTATCTATCGGCTTTAGTGAGGTTGATATTTTTTATCTACTTTGGCACGTATTGATGGATGATTTGATACATCTAGGGTTCATTGATTGTGCTAGTAGACACACCTAGAACCTTACTTCTGGGACTTGGGTGATTTACTATCCATTTGGCCAGTTGGTGGTTTTGAGAGGACTATGTATCAATCTCTTTTCAAATAATATTTTGTTATTAATTTATTATCGTAAGCGATATCTCTTGATATTGATTCGTTAGTAGTTTATTTAGACTCACAACTGGTGGTATCTCAAATGAGTAATATCTATCGGGTACGATATCCTTATTTGTATTGCCAATTTATGAGTGTGCGCTTATTGCAAAGATCATTTGTTTACATCACATTTGGTCGCATTCCATAATTAGAAAATTTCTTAGCAGATTCTATTTGCTAATCAAGCATTGGATTGGCATATAAATCATTCATCACATTAAAAACAACAAAAATAATCGAAGTATCATCTGTATATACATGATTATCATAAAAACATCTGTATATAGATAGATTTTTTTGTGTCCAAAATAATATCCAAAAATCGAGACAAAATACCCTACAATATTTGGGCTTATGCCCATCATCATGTCTAATCACAAAAATATCTAATCATCTATCTAACAATCCTACTTAGGATGAGTCGCTAGAAAGAAAACGACGGCATTAGCCACCCGCTGAAATAGTCACACCCAGTCTCATCGTACTCCCACCAAGAACTGTTGCATCTCCTCTAGTAATTCCTTTATGGCCACCATGTGTACCTAGTGAGTCAGTCTCACCAAGTTTCTCTGGACTACATGGATGACTTTCTCAGTCTTAGTTATGGCCCCTTTGGCATCTCTTCCACGACGCCTATGTCAAGGATGTGCATCATGCCTCACTGGTCCCACATCTGAAACATGATCAATAATTTTGTAAGTGTCTTGTCTCATCAAAAATACTTTTAATTCATTTATATTGAATTGAAAATTCAAAAATTAAAAAATCATTTATACCTATGACACCCCATGCTACGTCTGGTGGCAATACTAGATCTTGATTTGCTCTAAAATCCATTCCAGCATAGGGGTAGTGTTACACAACATTTTGCCACTATTCTTGTAATCCCTATTCCATGATCCTGGAGGACCTCTACAGTGAATCCTACATACTTTCCTTTCATGAAGAAACTCCCATTGTGTCCCTCTTCATGAGCAGAACAATTCCCTTTTGCATCAGTTCCCAAAAATCTTCTGTTTTTCCTAGTTTACAAGACCGGCACTAATGACCCATGTCCTCCTCACGCTGATATGCAGGGATTATAACTGTCCCTAGTGCTGAATGGAGTGACTGAGCCTTCTTCTAGACACGTCGATCCTCTTTTGGAAAGCTTTTTAAACAAGGAGCTGAAGCTTCCTTCTCCAGAAGCTTCGCAACGGAAATCTAGTAAATGGTTAGGCCAGATGGTGTCGAGGAGATCAATTCAAGCTCCTTTCCCCTATTAGGATGGAACTATATCAAGAGTTAATACCTTCTCCCATGGGAAGAGGAACCATCTCCCTTCCATCCATGCTATAAACCTCTCTTTTTACCAAGCACAAGCTAGTTCTAATTAGGCTCTGGTTGAAGTTTTGATTGTGGAGTAATCAGAAAGTTATTCATAGTTGTAGATCTCTAGTTGTGTGTGAGGGAGAATTTTGAATTTAGTTTAGTGTGAAGACTAAAGGGAAGAGCCTTAAAACTACCATTGTTGATGCCATCATGGAATGCTAACAGAAGTGTGTAGGAAACCGGATTTGTCAGAGGAGAACAACAACATCAAGGCAACGGTTGTAATCTCTTCTTAATTTAATAAATATGCAACCATCAGTTGATTTCCTACATAATATGTCATCTCACATGTTTATGGCTTAATGTTTATTGAATTGTTAAGTAGTTTGAATACAATTTGTCTATTACCACAGATGTTGTTTGTTGTTGTTTACTTGTTTCAGGTGCTCGAAGAATGAAACAAGACATAGCTGGAGCGAGGAAACAAGTTCATCACCAAATGGGATAAGCGTACTAAGAGGTAGGCCCTATTAATTGGTTCTAACCTAAGGAAATATTCCATAGAATGTCTTGTTTGTGGCTAGACCTGCTCTTGGGCTAGAGGAATTGTTTGTGTCCACACTTAGAATTTTACTTCACCACAAATTGGTGACTTCGCTGGGGAACGAATCCTTCTATTTCCTTGCTTGGAATTTCATGGTTTTGTGTGAAATTTTCTAGTTTCGCCATTTCCCTTTAGTTATCTCTTCTTTTCTTTGTTTACTACTCTAGGTCTAAAATTCACAATAGCAATTCTAGTTTCAACTTTTGAAAACTTTTATTTTTTTCTTTGCATCCTCGCTTAGCATGCCTATTTCACTGACAGTCACGCTAATCAGCGCAATATGCTCAGAAATATTTGAGCCGACCCCATTTTGGTGCTTCTTGTTAGTTAGGTAGTTGCGTCGATTCCTATAAGTGAAGATTAGGGTTCACCCCAGATCTTGGCCAGTGTGTCTTTCTCTCTTCATTTCTGCCTTGTAAGTTTCTTAGACTCTGTTCTCCCTGACTGGAAATCTACATTTCACTTGGTTTATTGGCTTGTTGACTTTCCTTCTTTTTGCTTTATTTCTTGGGTCCTTGGATGGTTCGTGGCCCTAGGGCATGTAGGTTGTCATCCATTCAGTTGATTGTGAACTCAGTGAGTCAATTTGTTGGTGCATTTACTCCTTGCATTTCATTTATAGTCCTCTTATTGCTTTGGGTCTCCATTACACAAGTTTGAAAAGTTTCGTTTGCTTGTCTAAACGTCTCTTTTCCGACATAGATCACGTTGTTTGTCTTGTTTTTGGTAGAGTCATTGCATCATTAATTTGAAAGAGATTCTCTTTTTGTGTTTTTCATTTTCTTGAGAATCGATTGTCTCGAAACTTTTCTATTGAAGTGTTTTATGAGAAATTCATTTTGTCATTTCATGAAAAGTACATAATTCTAGTTTGTTGTGTCAATATGTCACGTTAGTAAGCATCATCAAAGACTAGGATTGCATTTGCATGTGAAAAGAAAAAAGAATCCTCTTTATTTTTGAAAGGACCATTTGGAGTGTACTTGTTAGGAAACTAGGAATTGGAATGAATTTTTAATTAGTTTATTTTTTCAAATAGCGTAGTGAAAAATCATTTTCTTTCGGTTGCTTGGTTGTTTGATTTGATTATGTTTTTTACCCTCTCTAGTGTAGACAATTCATTGAATTGAAATGGTCATGTCTCATTTAGCTGCATTTAGGATTTTTCGAGTCACATCGTGAAGGCCTAAATACCGAGACATAATTCAAGATAAACTTTAAAATGAATTCAATTAACTATGGTAAATTTGAAACCTAACAAACACATCTAGAATGTCTAGGCTAGAGACGTGTTCCAACGTCTTTAAACCTAGCAGTTGGCGTTAGCTTCAGCACTAAAGAACGCTAGTACAAACTTGCGCTCCCCATACCATCGAGTATATAAAGGGAGACCCCTCTAGGCTTAAATCATTTATCCATAGGAAGTCGAGTATGCCACCTTGCAAACATGATACACCAAACATAGCATTCAGGGAGATTGCATGCCCGTACTTCTCAATTCGTTGGGAGGTATTCTACAGCTCACGGTTGCCTGGTAATCCTTTTTACCTAGATCATCCAAAGTAGTCATTTGATTTTTTGACTTATTAAACTTAAAATGTCATTCGAGCACTTGTCCTTTCCAGCTCATTTCCAATCAAAAGTGATAGAGTCATCTTTGCTTCTTTCTTAACTCTTAAATAATGAAAGAACGCCAGTTTATTTATGTGTCTTAAAAAATTGTTGCCCACAATCTTATAACATCCTATTAGTATTTTCTAGACGAAATCATGAGTTTTCCTTCAAGTGCATTTTAAAGCCTTGAAATTTATCTCTCTTTTCCTATTAACTAAGTCAAGGTCATCGTGGTTGAACCATCTAGTTCACCTAGTTCCTCTTCCACTCCTCCTTCTGGAAGATTGTCTGAGGAGCCTTTTCTTGAATTACCAGAGTCACTCAAGGACTAAGATGTTGAACTTGGAATCGTTCTGAGCATTCAACCTTTGTCATCTCATGCTCCACCTACTTCAGATACTAGGTCAACTTCTGATATTAGCATGGAATCTCTGAATAATCCCTTCTAGACTCCTGAGAGTTCACCAACAACTGAAGTTCAGCTTGGACTAGTTGTATATGCTCTAAAACCTTTGTTTGACCTTCTTGTGATATCACCGTAGCATCCATACAATATGTACGATCAGTCGAGTGTTCCTTTCGAATTATCCCCTCATACATCTTCGGTTGTTTTTCATCACTTGTTCCCAGCTATGGAACCTGAAGGCAAAGCTCCAGTTACCTCTTTGAATCAATAAAAATTTTCTACTCCACACACTGTCGAACAGGAAGAGCATCAATTTCCTCTAGAAGGTTTCCCCTACACGGGAGCATTCCCATCAGTGTGTATTAGGATTTTCCACCTAATTATGTGACTTTAGCATAGTTGGTCTCAGATACACCTAGTGCCCCATCACTTTATCACAACATCGTTTGAGCGTTTGGAACTATGCCTACCATAGGTCCATTCATTCAGAACTCGACCTCCCAACAGATGATGATTCCTACAACTACCTCAGTCCCAGTGCAACCCACTATTCTGAGCCCTTTCGTCTCATCCGTCCAAGTCACCCATCTGGTTCAACCGATGGTCTTGAGGCACATTGTTGTCAGTTCTTCAACCCCTCTAGTAAGTGGAAAAGTTGTACCACCACGTGGGGGGTAGAATTTGAGTGTTTCTATGGTGTCAGGCACAACCAATGTGAGTAGTTCACAGGCTCACATGGTTGGGATGAACTAGCCTTCTTTTGGTGTTATCCAATACCCTATTGGTCCTACTGGATCGAGAAATGTCCAATACCAATAGGTCCAAAATCCCATTCGTTCATCTGGGTCAAGAAATTTCCAGTATGAGCAGCCTCATGAGGCTCAGGTTCAATACCAAGCTCCTTATGTTCCATATGGTTCCCAATGAATGGTCAATCTACCTTATGTTGTTTAGCCTGGATAGTATGTTCAGCTTGGTCCGTCCACTTTTCCTGGTTGCTATGTCTAGATACAGTTCGGAAATTTCCAAGGTCTTAATCTGAGAACTATTCAAGTACCCTTGTAGTAGCATGGACAGCCTTTGCAACATCAAGGAAAACCTTTGTTGCAGCAAGGGTCGTCTACACACTAGCAGGGGAAGATGATGTCACAGCAAGGGAAATTGTAAAAACCACAGGGGCAACCCTCACAACAGTTGCAGCAAACCATGCAGCCACAGATGAAGTATGCTCCACAAACCTCCCAGCTTATCTCTTCGTAAGGCTAGCCTTTGCAGCTGCAAGGACATCCTTTTCAGCTGCAATGTCAATCCTTACAACAATAGAGCCAACCTGGGTAGCAGCAACCCTTATATACCTATCAATAGGGTCAAACCTTGCAAGGACAAGGTCAAGCTCAAGCACTGCACGAGCAGGCCCAAAATCCCAATGTCCAAGGGCAACAGGTTCTGAATCCTTTTTTCCAAGGGTAGTAGGTCCAAAATCCCTATGTCTAAGGACAGAAAGTGCAGAATCCTTATGTTCAAGGGCAATAGGTCCAAAATCCTCTTGCTCAGGGGCAGCAAGTTCAAAACTCATATGTCTAAGGTCAACAGGCTCAATAGCCTTTTAACCCGTATGTTGCTTATTAGCAACCTCTAGCCAAATAGTTTCAAGGCTTTAAAGGTCAAAATCCTCCCTACGGCCAAGGTAACCTACAGTGGGGGAAATATCAAATGCCATATGGCTAAAACCCTCCACTATGGGGACAAAATACTTACCAGCAGGGATGGGCTCCTCCAATTGGACCTGCTTATCGACCTCCAATGCCTTTCAATACTCAATTGTCATTCTTGGCTACACTAGAGTTGCCAGATGTGTCTCGACTCATGAATGATCCAATTCTTCATTCGCGATACTGGCCTTTGGTTCCGTCCAAGATCTCAAGCAATTGTCTGAAGTCCGATGGGAAAGCAAAAGAAGATCCTCAAGCCCATGTGATGACATATCATCTCTGGTGCTCTTCAAATTCCTACGTTGATGATTTTATTAGTCTCTGTCTTTTGCAACGAACCCTTACAAGTGTTGCCGCCAAGTGGTACATCAAGCTCCCTTGAAGTACTTACCACAACTTCAACTCTTTAGCCATGGCTTTCCTCATGCATTTCCAGTTTCCAGTTCGTTATGAAACTAGCACCTATTTTCTTACATCACTCAAGCAAGATACTGTGATGCACATCTTTGATCACATCCATGAATGGAGACGTAGATGTTGCCTGATCAAATTTGAGATTTTTTATCAGTTGCTAACCGAATGGTTTACCAAGTCATTTTTCACTCTAATTGCTCGCAATATAGCTATGGGTGGATGCGTTACCGAAGAACAAGCCATTTCTTGTGCCCAATACTTAGACCTAGTTTATTCTTAGTCTAGCACTTTGTATGAGTTATTACCCGATGCTCCACGGCCATCATTCGATCCAACGGCATCAAATTCACAGGCTACACCTCATTTTGATGGAGTAATTGGTTTAGTTTCCTAGACCCCTGCGAAATCTTCTTCCAAACAGAAGTGGGTCTTGAACACTGCTTCCAATAGTCCCTCCCAAAATCCACATAGCCATGGTAAAACCTTAGAGGTCCACGTTGTTCAGTCTAACACAGTGAACAAATCCTCGAAAGGTAAGAAGAAAGGAAAAGTCAAGGGTAAAGCCAATGCCCCAAAACAGGGTCCTCCTAAGTCGTCTGCTGGTGATTCTTCTCAACAGAATCCTAAGTATCCATGCCTCATTTGTGAGGAGGATCATTATACTAAGGATTGTCCCTGACGTTGCAAAGTTAGTCGTTTGCTCAAAGGGACCCCGGGTGTCTTGAAAGAGCCATTTCTGTCTTAGCAGACTCAAATGGTAGAACAACCTAAATCATCTGCCTCCTCAAGATCTTAAGCTTTCATGATGAGTACACCTATTAATGTGGCTACTAAATAAAAATATTATCAAACTCCTGCTTTGACAACCAAGAAAGAGAAAGAGGCCACCACTTCTTCTTCCCCCCCCGAGTTCTGGCCCTCTTCATATCGAGCACCCTAACCCTAATTCTGTCATTCAACCTCCTTCTCAAGGTGTGCTAAGGAAGTCCTCGTAAAATCCCAACGCTTGAGCCACTCAGCACTATAATATTGTTGAGGATTTGGCTTAGGCGCCATTAGCTATGTCTACTCTCAAGGTACTCTAAAGTTGTCCGTCTCAGCAGAAATCATTATTATCGACTATTGGATGTATTGATCCTACCAATTCCAATCTAATATGTTTTGATCTATAGAACCACATTACACAACTGCCTCATCAGATTTCCTTTATCATTCAGGTAATCATTAATGAGAAAATCATTAATAGGATCATCATCAATGAAGGTACTTCTACCTACATCATGTCAATTTCTTACTGGAAGGAAATTAATTATCCTACTTTGAACCAATCCCCTAAAACTTTGGAAGCTTTTGACGGGCACGATTCATGACCATTTGGTGTCTTGCCCAACCTTTCCATTACTTTAGAGGGAAACATAGTACATGTTGAGGTGGAGATTGTTGACGCTAATCTCAATTATAATCTTCTACTCGAATAGAGTTGGACCCATGCCATGCATGTTGAAGCCTCCTCCTTGTTCTGTGTGATTCATTTTCCCCATCAAGGGAAGATCGTCACAGTCAACCAACTATATCTCTTTGTCTCTTCCTCCTTAGATGGAAATTTTCCATATGTCAAGCACATCGGTGCTCCTTATGAGAGTGTGGGGGCAGGACTTTTTAAAGATTCTGCCTTGATCGGAATTTTTCTGCTCCCACCTCCTCATGTTGCCTCTGTCAACATGATCTCAGTCAAAATCGATCCTTGGGTCATACCTTCACTAGACTTATTAATACCTGGGGCGAGGTTATGCCACTTAGTCCTACCGAAATCAATTATGTGGAAATTGTTTCGGCCTCATGTTTGGTATCCTTCAATTTTTCCTATTTCGAGGACCTCTCTCGATACGTATTCTCAATCCCCGTGGTTTGGTGCTTTGAAATCCCCTGTTCCCTTAGTCGATACGTTTCTTGCTGAAGAGAGTATCGTGGAAGTAATGTCTCTGTAGGAACCACCTTAGAACGATACTCATCATCATTCCTCATTCTTGCCTAGCCCGACAGTCATGTCTACTTGTCTCAACGAGTTCTCTTCTCAGTTTCCTTCCCTACTGCTTCAGGCATCGATCATGACTCATGAAGTATGGTCGGAAGGAAATTTGGGTAAAATTACCCAAACGATGCCAATTGATATTTTTGTTAAACCTCATGTCATTGAAAATGTCCATATTGGGGTAACTTGTTCTCCAGATGAGATCAAGATCTACAGTTGTCTGTTCCAAAAATTTTGTGATATGTTTGCATGGTCATATGAGGAAATGCTTGACATTGATCCTAGCATCGTCGTGCACAAAATACTAACTTATCCTCATGTGAATCTCGTTCGCCAACGGCTCTGCCCAGTGCACCCTAGGAAAGCAATATCTATCAAGGGTGAAGTTCAAAAACTTTCTCAAAGTTGGATTCATTTATCTTATCCCTCTCACAGATTGGGTGTCAAATATTGTAATGATCGAAAAGAAACAAGGAACAATCCATGTTTGTGTCTATGGCATTGTGTGTTTCAGGTAGTGGAGGTGGTGCTGCATGTTCAGGGGGTGGTGCTGCGTGTACAAGCTAAGTGTTGCACGTAGGGAATTTCCGGCAATGTAAAATAACATTGCACTGCATGTTTAGGAGGGTGTTGCATGCCTGTAGCAGGCACTACGCATTGAGAAACAAGGACCAAAAAAGCCTCTAGCTTCATAAAAACTTCCAAAATAACCCTCTCATCCCTCAAACAAGTAAGTGCCCTCACTATACCTCATCATTGATTTGCAATTGAATTATTTAAAGGTAATTTACCATGACAATGTAAAACCCTAGATTTTCCCCTAGTTATGCCTAAAACCCTAACCCCTATTATTCCTCAACGTCTATTACTAAAGACCATAAAATCTCCCCTATATCAATCTATAACATTCTATAACCCCTTGTCCTTCATCGCACAAGCTATTTCAAAAAGTACCCAAGCCCCTCTCCCTCATTTTCATGATTCATACCCTCCCCTTCATTTTCTAGCCCACCAAAATACCTCACAAGGTCATCTCCCATTCCCTCACTCCCAAATCACTCTTACTCACTCCCTTCATCCCTTTTCTAGGAGTGTGTAGCCTCAAAATTTGCAAACATGGACAAAGAAGACAAAGACTATGAGGAGGAGGAAAACACTAGCAGTGACAGTTCAACAGATAGACCTCGGCATCAAAGAAAACCACAGAAGGGAGGAACCATCAAACCTCAAAGAATTGCATGCCTCTCAGTTAGTTGTTTCTTTGTTCAGACATCTAGGGTGCTATGGGTTCTGTGAGCAGGTAGAGAGAGTTCAACACCACCCTAAGCTCACCAGGATTTTTGTAGCCAATCTTCGGGACAACAAGGTGACTCTTGCTGGGGTGAAATTTATAGTTTCACCTTCCATTATTGTGGATGCAACCAAGATTCTGAATATAGGGGAGAAGTGGTACAAGGCACATGACTTGGATGAACACTATTATGAGCCTTATATCAAACCCAGGGTAAAAAATGAGGCCAAAAGGTTTTTTCCTTTCAGATTTCTTGAAGACAAGTATGCCCCCATGATGAAAATCATCATGAAGTATTTCACTTGTGAGGGAAGATTTTCCAAACTGTACACCTATAAAATCAGGCTTCTCATGCATTTTACCAAGGTGAGGATGTTAAACCTCATTTCTTGTTCACGAATATTGAGAAGATGGCCCACTTTGTGCAGAAAAAGCCATACCCCCAGCGAATGAGTAGTCTTTATCATTATTCCCTGATCAAGATTATTGTGCTTCATCATCTTAGCCTCCTCAACATCTCCTCGAAGACATTTATTGCTCATGACATCTTCAGGGGTCCTCAAATTCCTCCACTAGTGTCCCAAGAATTAGGAGGATCTTCTAGCAGTGCTCAGGTGAAGTCAGATGAGAAGGCCAAAGAGACTAGAGCTACTGAGGTGCCTAGGACCTACATGGCATACCAGAGGGGCACAAGAAGATTGTTTGCAGCTGATAGGCAAGTGTTTTCTACACAGGATGTGGAAGGGACCATGCCTTCTTCATCAACTCATAGGCAAATGCTTGCTCCACAGGATGTGGAAGGGCCTTTTCCTTCTTCATCAACACAACGAGAACAGGTGCAACAACTGCACAAAGGGAAAGAAAAGATGTTGAAGGAAAGTTTTAATGATGAGGAGGAAGAGAGAGACTTTGGTTTGACAAAGCATGATGAGCTAGAGCAACATTATACTCATCATGGCATGGAGACAGTTGACTTAGAGGCTCAGGATGAAGAAAAAATAAAGGACATCATCATACAGGAAAAGGAGGCTCAAGTCCAAGAATTGATGGATAATTTAGAGAGAGCCAAGTATGTCGTAACATATTTGGAACAAGAGAACAAGAAATTGAGTGACAAGCAAGTCCTCAAGGAGGTGGAGCTTCTCAAGATAAAATGACAAGGTGACAAGGGTGAATTAGCTATGCAAAAGGAAGAGGCACCGGTCGCTTTGACTCCTATTGAGAAGGAAATTGAGGATGATAGAGAGATTTGACTTGAAAGAGTCAATTTTCACTTAGAGAAGTTGTTGCCAAAGGCCAATAGGGACAACTAGATCATTAGGCACATGGCCTACCACTACAAGACCCGAAAGAAAATTTGCAACATGAGGGTCAAACAAATAAAAGCTAGGCTAAGGTGGGCTCTAAATGGAAAAAAAGAGGAGAAGAGACTTAATTTGCTTGTTGGAGCTTCCTTGGCTCATTAAGATGTTTGGTTATGGTGATGCTCATCAATTTTGGTCAGGTTTGGAGGAGATTTTGTTTTTTGCAAATTTTTGAAATTGCACACACAGAAAATCTGGCTCAACGCGCAGTGCCACTGGCGCTGCGCTTTTCCTAGGGGCACCCAATCGACAATCGGCTTGCATTTTTGGATTCAGAGTGATGAGTACATGCACCCTATGGATTTTCTAAGTTTTGGGGGTAGAACTGGTCCACCAAAAAGTAAAAAAAAACACCCTAAAAAGGACCTTTCTGCCACTTTTTGGACACATAGAAGCAGTATTGGGAGAATCAACTTTTGAGGAGTCAAATGAGCTTCAAATGAATAAATTCTAGGTGTTTTGGAAATAATGCTTGAAGATATTTCCAATGAGCTATCATGTGCTCAATTTGGATGCCGGGAAAGCCTCCAAAAAGGACCTGAAAGCGGCACTACACATTAGACCAGTGGCGCTACGCGTAGGGCAAATTTTGCACAGGATGGCTATTTTTCTATGTTTTGACTGTGTTCATGGATTTTCTCTCATGGAGGATGTTTTACTATTGTAAATGATTACTTGGCTTGTAAATATAATGGATAATTAGTAGTAAAGGGTAGATTCATTAGATTAAAAGTCAATTTGAGTTCAAATGAATCAGTTTTTTCACTTTTAGAGGCAAGTTATTAAGATGCCTATATTCCAGTTTCTTGTTTAGTGTTGGTTAGATTAGCTCCTCATCTTAGGGATTCGACCCCTGAGGATGGGAGGAGGTTGAAATAATGCCCATATCTTCTTCTTCTTTCTCATTGTAAAGGGTTGGACTCAGCTGGATGCTTATGCCTTGATTATACATCATTTTGTAGCAGTTTAGCAGGAGATTAATAAAAATTGTAGCTATTTCTTTGGGATCCATGTGGTATGAAGTTTAGTTCAGTTTCTTCTCTTGTGATCATATGTTAGAATGTTTTTTGTACTTCATTAATCATTTCATTGCTTCTAACTGAATATTTTCAAGTTGATAGCCATAATTCATAACATCACTACTCTGCTTTGGGGAAATATTAACCATTATATGTTTTCTATAGTATAGGAAGAATCCATGGTAAACAAATGCTCTTCCTAGCTTCTCACCAGTCTTAAAACACCTCACCCATCAAGCCCTAGAGTGTTGAACCTTATGCCTATCTTACCCCATTGAACACCCTGCAATTTTGACCTAATTCCCTAGCCCTAACTATCTAGCTCCCCCTGATCCAGCAAAACCCCTTCAAAATCAAATAAAACCTTGTGCTACTATACCTAGCCTAATATCCTTTTCCTAATCCAATCATCTTGGCTAAGATCTTTACAGAAAGAGCCCTCTCCTGACCTAGTAGGGCTAGCTACTTGGCTAACTGTGGTTTATGGTTACTCTGGCATTGCCTTCCTTTAGCCTGAGGTTCAATCCAGGTGATAACAAAAGGCTCCCTCATTTTGTTTTTTTTGTAGCAGGTAAAGGTTGTATGAGGACATGCAATAAAATAGGGATGGGACAATGTTGGTAGGCTAAACTGTCCTATTTTTTAACCTTTATCCTACTCTAGACACATGACCTAAACCTTTTTTTTAACCTAAGAACCAATTCATTCATGTACCTTTCTATAATATCATGCACATTCCTGCACCCTCTTTGTATTTTCATAATTAAAGGTCTTTCATGGAATTAATTATTTATTTATGGATTTTATACCTTTAATTATCCTTGCAACTAATATTTATCTTTCCTAAATTATTTGATAATCAAATTTATTAATCATTGTGATAGTATGGTCGAGTGCACGTAGGATTCTAGCACCATCTAGTGGATTCCTACACTCCCATGACAACTCACCAACTGACGCATATCTTTGGCAAAGGATCAATTGACCTCGATTTGGGCTCAAATAAGGAGTGAAATCAATGGATGAAGACCATGACCTCGGCCAGATGTCTTAGATTAGGATTTTGTAAACAACTAAAAGGCTTAGTTAAGCTATTGTTGTGATTTTGTTACGGTTATAGGCCTGAAGGCTTGTATATAACGTAAAATTCTTATATGAATTAGGAATAATGCCATGGTCAAATTTTCTTAAGAGATTGTAGTTATATTGGAGTAACGCCTCTCTGCACTGGATTGCACATCCAAGGTGTATTTTTTCTTTTGAAACTAATACAAAGGAATGCATCAGTATGCAATTTCATTTTCTATTTGCGTTGTGATGAATCTTTGACCAATTGTGTTTCTCGATATCTTAACAGGAAAACGAGCTCGTTCTCCCTTTCTTCAAAGGTGTGTTAACTTATTTTAGAGTGCAGGTGTGAATTCATTATTTACTTTCATACTCCTCACAAGTTATAGGTTTGATTTTGTTTATAGTTATTGTGTTATAGATCTGTGGTGTGCAGGATTAGAAGTATTTGATTTCAATTTACATAATTTTTCCCTTTAATGATTGATTTTATTTCTACAAAGATCGGTACAAGCATGATGCCTGTCCAAGCATGCTACCTATACTAGTGCATTTTTTATTATGCAAGTTGATTTCATTGGTTCAGTTTTTCATGTCTTTTATTCCTTTCTTTTCGCAAGAGTTCTTTATTCCTTCCTACAAGATTAATGTTTGTTTCTAAACTAAGGGCATTATTAATATCTGAGGTTTCACTTAAGATTTAATTGTGTTGTGATGAATATGGAATAAATGTTATAATAACATACAAATTTGTGACTGCACTGAACACTTTTGAAGGAATGATTGAATTTGATGATTAATTATTTAATGAACCCTCTGAGTTAAAATGTAAAAAAGGAAGATCTAAATTACATGCACAGCTATCTCAGGAAAATCCTAATCCACACAACCAAATGATTTTGGTAATTATATAGAAGATTTTTTGTTTTAAAGAAAGATTTACTTTAACTCTTGAAAATCATTTCCTACCCAGAATCTAATTTTGGTTGAAGCATCTTTCTGCTTGAGAGAATTTACTTTCAAGATATTGTTTTCTTTCCACTCTATTTCACTTAATGCACTTTTTATTTTTCAGAAAGCAATCTAGAAACCGAGTGCATAAATACTGATTTTTTGGTGCAGGAACCTCAGATCCAGTACAGGATGAGAGTATTCTAGCCCAGAGGCTTAGAACTCCTGTATGAAGGTTCGAACTTCAGTATAAGTACAAAACATCCTTCTGGAATCTAAACCTCATTCTAGTGCAAGAACAACATTCTCGTATAGGAACATTGTTGTAGTACAAGAATAATGGTTTACTACAAGAAAGAATGTCTTTAAAGAAGATAGATACACTAAATAACTTATTTATCACACTGTCTCACTGAAAGTAAATATAAATGGTCATTTCATTAGTTAATATTGTTCACAATGAATTAGGAATCCATTCCAGTTTCTACAAAAGTACTTTTCATTTATTCCAGCACCAGACTTTCTTTGAGTATCAATTGTTGCTATATCATCGTTCTTTTTTATTCTATAAATTTGTGGTTTAAGAAGTAGGAATACAATTAGAGAGGGTTCATATAATTTCTTTGAATTTCCTATGCTATGCCTCGAAGTGTATGAAACCCTGGGTTGACAAATTAAGTGTTGAAAGGAGCTTGCTTAATTGCAATTCCTACACCCAATAGTTAGTAAGAATTTGTCCTTTGGCTACATCAATGAATAACCATTCGGACTTAGAATCAGATGTGCTCATATAGCAACATGGATTCAATGTCATAATTCACATATGTGAGATAAAAGGAATAAGCATTTGACACATTGTGGTGATTTAGGTATTATAGTTAAAGTATATGAATAATTAGGTCTATAAGAGAGGCATGGTGATGGAATATGATAAGATGATAGTTGTCAAGCTAATTTTATACGTAGAGGATAAGATGAAAGAATAAGATTTATGTTTGGTTTGAAAAGTTCTATAGAAATATTTTGTCACAAAATTATATTTAAAATTATTCTTTAATGAATTAGTACTTCCAATATAAATTCTAGTATGAATTTCTATAAATATATATTTCTATGTTTAGAATTTATGTATTATTATGATCATTAATTATGTTCATATGATTTCAAAGTATGAAAGGACACATTTGTGTCTAAAAAAATTGAATTCTTATTCTGAAGTGTATTATGTTTGGATTGCATGAACCATTTCATCAGCAGTGGTAAAGTAAATCAAAAATATATAGAGCTTCTAGTGAGGTGGAACATTATTAAATAAGAAAACTAAGAATATTAAAACAATATTTTGTCATAACAAAACATATAAGTTATTATAAATCATTTTGAAATTGTCTTATCGAGCAATGTTTACTTCTATTTAAAATGTATACATGTATACTCTCTAAAATATTTTTGTATATAAATGTGTTTAGTAGGTAGAATAGTAGTTTACATGACCATAATGATTTTATGTTTAGATAATATACATATTTTTTTGGACACTTAATTACTAAAAAAATAGTTCTCCCTGAAATGAACCCCATAATTCCATATCTCCAATTGTTCACTCTGTATTATACCCAAGCTGGACAATTGATCTAAAATCTATTTGAAAGAAGATAACAAGGTTTCTGGTGATGAGTTGAAGACACGTATGTGTCAAACCATAAATATAAACATCAAATAAGAAAAAATAATCCAAAAATAGAATAAAAGTACATTTTTTCATTACATAAAATAAACCTTAAAAAATACCTAAGTGTGAGGTATGTTAATAGAATATGTATTTTCAAATTATGTTGGTGAGGAGAGATGATATCACGTTTTTTGCAGCATAAGAATATTGACTTGAAATAATTACAAATGTTAAACAATGTATTAACAATAAAATGATAAGAAATCTTATAATTTTCATATAAAATACATATATGTTTATCTTATTTTATTTTTATAAGTTAATTTTTGTTACTTAAAAATAGAAAAGTGCATAATTCCATCCATTACCAATTACCAATTAACACAACAGAAGAAAATACATTTATTACACTCTTGGCGTTAGAACTCAGGATTAATCATGGATTTTTATTTTTATTTTTATTTTTTTTTCAAAAATTTCTTATAAACATATGCGGAGGAGACAATGCTGACGTTTTTTTGAGACACGTTTTTTTGAGACAATTCTATTTCTATAGGTTTCACATTATTTATTGTTTCCTTATCACTATTCGAATGATCATATTCGTGGATATGTTTGTTCCCAATCATTAAGAAAGCTAAAATTACGGTTGTGTATCTTTCATTTTCAATCGAAGGATGAACCTCCTCAACTGAGGCATGATATTTTTGTACATGTGGCTGAGTTGAGCCTAAAGGAGTTGATTTGGCAATATTTTTCTTCTGTTTGTTTATGTTGTTTTACTAGCGAGCTAAGGTATTCTTAGATCCTTCTTTATCCTTTGGATCTTTCAAGCCACGACTATTTCTATTGGCGTACAGGTAGGGATAGGGCCCTTCAAAAAAAGCGTAGGCATTCTGAAGATTACCAAGTTGTTGACAACTCCTGTAGAAAAAAGTAGTGTCTTCATAGTCCACCAGCTATGAATAAATTGTTCCCCTCCACTTGAGAATGGTTTTATCATGCAACCCTTCGATGATATATAGTTCAACACATACACAAAAAAAAATGTGAAAATTCCTTTCACAATATTTTGAGTGCCTATTTTAATCAAATGGATTAGTAAGTTTCCCACATTGGCTAAGATATCTAGTTGTATCAAATGAATGGTAAAGTTAGGAAGCCTTATCCATACTAGAGTAACCAAAATGATCATCAAAAGAGGATTAAATTCAAAGAAGCAGGGTTGAAATGAGAGGCTAGAACAACCCCAAAACTAGGGACCATGGTATGGAATATTTTGTCGATCGTCTAAATTTTTGAAGAGCACTATAAAGAATCCCTTTAGACAAAAATATAGATATGTATTCGAGAACCAGCTGTAGTACACCCATTCCTGAAGAGCAGATGTTAAAGGGAAAAATCAATTAAAACGAAAAATAATCGTCTACCATTAATAATATGCATAACTGAAGTTCGTTACAATATTTTCGACTTCAAGATATGGAATATATGCTTCTTATTCCATAACGAATGTTGACCCTAAGAGGTATTTGGGATTTGGAGGTAAAATTCATGGCTTTAGTTCATCCTTAAAGGATTTGGATTGGGATGACAAGGATGCACCTAAGCCTTTGGCTCGGCCTTTTAATATTGAGACTAGATAAATAAAGGCATCCTTTACTATGATGTAATAGTTAATGGATTTAAGATCCTTAAGCTTTCTACCTCCATATAGTATTGAAATATTGCCATAGGAGATTCCCATGTAATTCTGAATTATAGTTCTGAGTGAAGATGTCAAGTTTCTGACTTGGACTTGTATACAAAGAGAAACCCTCCAGATTGGCCTCACAAAGACCATAATGAGAACTTGGATGATAGCCTCATCTTGGATACAGGGAGAACAATATGTTAGAAGAGATTTCCTCTTATCTGTGAGAACTGGTGGCATATCACGTTCCATCAGATCTTCCTATGTAAATAAATTATCCACATTAATTAGATCATCTGGGTTATCCCCTAATTGAGAGTTAGTTGACTCCTTCATGGCATTTTTTAGTTTATCAATGCCCCATTACACCAATGCATGTGAATCCTGATCGAACAATGTATACTTCGACAACATCGTTAGTATGACCCTATTTCTAATTCTCAACCCTAGGGTTTTTGGCAAACACCTAATTTGGAAGAATACAACTCCCTCATGATCACATAGAGCACATTGAATAGTTTTATTCCATGGAAGTGTAAAATTGCATAACCACTTCCTATAAAATCTGTGTGTGCTCACATGCTACATGATGAATTTCAGTTCTATACATACATTGTTTTCGTACAACCTCCATAAAATCATAGTTTTGGTGGGAATATAGGAGAGTATTCTTTTATGTGTCTTCCTTTTGATACAATATGTTATTGCATTCTCTACAAAATAGATGCATTGTCCATGCAAAGTGAAGTTTTATTTTGTCTCCATGAAAAAGCTCAACCCTCTTGTTAGTTCCTTCACATTGGCCTTAGATATCGACATTGTGGTAATGGAAACCCAATGTGATCTAACCAAATCTAAACGTAACGCTGAGCCAAGCTTGACATCATGGTGGAACATGAAGGCAGGGAAATTGACAATGAATGAGGTTCCATATTTGGGAATTCATCTTCTCTGGTTGAAACCCTGGGAGATCATTGAGGTGAAACAATAATTTTACCCACCAATATGCTAAAAGAAACAAAAATTACTACGAAATTTTTATTAAAAAATCATCTCCGCTAGAATATAACGTATTTTCCCATTATATCCTTACTATTTATTCTAAAATGAAATTCTTTTCCATATGAAATTCCTTTACCAAATAATAATAGATATTGAAATTCCATTGTTTGTGTGCAAGATCCTTCTTTTTCCACTAGTCCACTAAGAAGTTGAAATTTATCTCGAAGTATTTTTTTTTTAAATATTTTACAATGTAATAAGAACTAGAGAAGGCATATAAATTAAATCGATAGTGAACGTGGACACACATTTACCATTTCATACATTATTAAAATTCAAAAAATCATTAACATTAACTAAATTATAACTTTATTTAAAATTATTATTATTAATGATCAAAAGAATCAATATCTAAGTCAAACAAATATATATTTGAAAAACAAACTATGTAACAAGATTCTTAGCCATGGAGATTCACACCCACTTTATCATGGATATTTTTAATTTGTAAATAGGCTTTGTTACAATACCATGTGCTAATACTATTATGGCTTGTCAATACCACATGCCCAAAAATCCATTACTTACTTCATATGACACTTTTTCATATGGAATTTTTTCTTCACTAAAAACTTTCTTTAAAAATGAGAAAATCTACCCAAAAAGACGCCAATGGTATGCATAATAGATGGTGATGGGGTGTACTATTAAGTCACTCCTTGATGTGAAGGTCACCAGTTCGAAATTTCATGGGAAAAAATCTAGTCATGTTAAGGGTTGGTGTAGCCAAGGCTGGGTGCAATACTTGAGTGATTTTGATGACTTACATGCCCTTGGGTTGCAGTTTCTCAAGCCACAGGTCAAGATCGATCTAATCTCTAGAGAACTGACATAAACGGACAAAAAATGTAAAACAAAAAAAAGAAATAATTTTTTTAAAGATACATCCCAATCTTTCATTTTTCTATACTATTAATAACATTTTAGAATATTCTATAGATGTTAAATATCTTCCATTCATCTAATCTATCATTTATTAATTAAATTAGAATTTAAAAAGGCTATTCCAAAATAAATATAATTAGCAATATAACAATCAACACCTAATAATCATAATCCACCCTTCCCTAAAAAAAAATTAGGATAATGCCGAGAAGCATGTCAATTATTTAGACACAAATAACTAAAAACCCTTATCGATTATCTATGACCTCCTGATTTAACTTATAAAATTATTTATACCTTGAAGTAATTAGAATCCTAACATAAAACAAACTTAACATATAATTTGAAAAACAAAATAACATTAATAATGAAAAACTCTATAACGGAATCATATAAATTTATATATCTAATATATTTTTATTAATAAAATGTTTTTATAAATCTTAATATTAATAAATAATAACATTAGAAAGACTGTCTTTTCCAATTTTCACATATTTGATTCTTTGGTTATCTAAAACAATGTACTCATCAGGTGTCTTGCAGAGAAGCCCTATCATATGTAGGATTTGATTTAGTGGATGTAGTAATCGTGTCACTGTGCTATGACGTTAACATTTTAATACTATTTAATGATTTTAAATTTAAAATGGTTGGGAATAGATTTTATTTTATATTAGTGACTAATTCAAATTTAAAGAGATCGAGTCAAAAGTTAGAAACAAAAGTATTATTGTCGAATATGGAGTATGATTACATAAATTTAAATAATGGATAATTGATTGAAATTTTGTATTTTGGATTTACGTAATAGATTAATAATTTTTAAAATATTTTTATATTATCATATAATTACCATATTTAAATATGTGTTTAAATAATAAAAAATTAAGTATTTTAAAATTTATTTAATAAATTAAGATTATAATTTAAATATTATTTTTTTTAAACTTGTTGTTTAATATAGTCACTAATTTAATAATATTTTGTTTAATATATTAATAAATAATATCATAATTTAAATATTATTGTTAAAAATATAGCTATTACTTGAAATTACGATCTTTACATTGCTATGGGTCATTTGGTCTTGATGAGGAAATCTTTGACATGGTTCATTTGGTGTGATAATGAACTACGGTAGTTGATTCCAAATTTGTTGGCCAAAAATTTATGTTAGGTGATTCCTACCAAAAAGCTTTTCTTAAAATTAAAATTTATTAATTTTTTTCATAAAAGTTATGATAGTTTTTTTTTAAGTTAAATTAAATAATTTTAAATAATTTTTTTCAGTGTTGAGGGGTGTATTCTATAGTTCAGGGATGTATTCTATAGTTAAGTATGAGTGTTGTACATAATCCCATTTGTATTCAACATGGAATTGACATATGTTAAGTTTACTTCTTTCTTATTCATACTATTTTATTAGTTTTTTTAAATTAAATTATAAGAAACAAAGAAGAATTTTTCATTATATTTAAAATGGCTACTTATATTCATTGAAACCTTCTTTTTAAAATATGAACTTTAAAAAAAAATCCATCTAAAAAAATTTGATCTTCTTCCCACATAATAAATCTAATATTACATTATTCTAAACCAATACATATCTTTATTTAAAATAAAAGCCATATTTCTTTTAAACTAATTTAAATTTTCATTTAATCTCTTATTAATTAAGATCTATAATTAATAACAACTTACTATACATCCTTTATGAAAGCAAACATTCCCAGGTTTTTCAATGAATTTATATTTTGAAATTTCAAAACAGAATTAAAATTTAATGAATTTCTATTTTGAGATTTTGAAAACAAAAAACAATTAATTATTTAACAAATATGATAAATCTAAGATATCTTTTTATTTACTACAAACCTTCAAATAATTTATATTATCTACAATGTGTTTAATGATTAATTGTGCATGTTTTTCCTCATAGAATATCATATGTTTAAATATATGGAGATAAGTATGTCTCTCTCAATACTTTAAAAAATACAAAAAAAATCATGAACCAATTAATTTGTCTCCTTTTATCTTATTAAACATAAACAAATACATAGTCTGCTTTATCCGTACATGCGGTAAAAATCACGGTCATACATCCTGGTGCACTGTTACACATGTACACCTTGGGGTTGCTTCTAATCAGCATCACACCAGGCCAGCACCTCGTAACTCTTTATACTGCACTGGCAGCCTATCGTTCCCTCACAACTGGAACGAACTTAGATTTTTTCGAAGTACTGACATAGACTTCGTAAACAAGCAACCATTTAAGATTATGATGTTTCATGGAACTGACCACACTTATCTGACTCACCAGCTTTCTAAAGCTGCTTAAATATGCTTTAAAAGTACTTGAATACTCTGTTATTGGTCAAAAGTTATTTAATGTGTATAAGTTTTGTGACTGTCTTCTCATACATTGATATTGGCCATAATTGAATAAGTTAAGTTTTTACGAATACTGAAATGCCGGTGCAAATTTGGAACTTTTCCTTGTCTAAAGTGGACTCTTTATTTCTGTGTAGTCATTCGGGATCCTGTTTGTCATGAAATAATTATTACTTTCCTCAAATTGTCCTTGGCTTTGGCCGGCACCGTGTGGAATTTGTGATAGGTGCTGAGAAACATTATTCCATGAGAATGAGAATGAGAATCTGAATATGATCTAAAGTAGGTGGTCGATTCATCTCATTTATAGATGAACTTTTGTTTGCATTTTTTAAAGTAGGTTTGCATTTTCCGAATGAGTTTTCTTTGTTATGGAGTTTTGGCGCGGTCTGTCTATAGTGCGTGCGTGGGTCCTTTCTACATGTCTTCTCGATCACAGGCTTTCAGAAATGGAGCTGAATATACTTACGGACCGGCAACAGAGTTATCTTCAATATAATTCCTTGGCCTTTTCCCCTCATATATTTCTGCATGATGCAGAATTTGCATGTCATCTGTTTTTCGTTTTCACCTCCCACCGTTGCCCAACTCTATGTTGTTGAATAGCTTGAAAAATATACAAATCATGTTGTTGAATAGTTTGAAAAATATACGAATCAAAGAAAATATGTGTACGTAGGAATCCATGGAGTACCATTACCTTCATAGTTTGAAAAATATACAAATCAAATATATGTGTACATAGCAATCCATGGAGTACCGTTACCTTGTTCACAATAATCATATAGAGAATCCGTTTTTATTATGGGCATAAAAAGTTATGTAACGGAATGGGTTGGTATGGTATGTGTGAATTAATTTATAATTATATATATAAGTTTTAAAATATAATTTATTATTAATAATTTTTTTAAAGTTATTTTTTAATTTTAAGTATAAAAAGATTTCTATAATAAAGGTTTTTTTTTAATATATGCTATCGCATTTATTGGAATTGAATTGAGTAGGGAAGATTCAATTTCATGTCGTGAATTACTCAATATAAAAAGAGAATGAGAAAATGTTACATATCAATTTTATATAGAAAATAAAAGAAATTATACATTATTTTATATTAAATTATGAAATATATCATGATGATTTTGTTGAGCTAAAAAGTTAAGAAACTTGATAATGTGCACATGCTAGAAACTCTTTTAATCCTACCTTATTTTGTAAATGGACCAACATTAGTTTTACTATGAAAATCATAAAAAATGATATATATATATATATATATATATATATATATATATTATATATAATATATATATATTATATACATATATACACATTTCACATACATCTCTTCTCATAAGTTGAGAGCACATTAGGTCCCTATTCCCCTACAACATGGCAAGATACTTTGTCCCTTTCATCCACCCCAATTACTATACTTCCCAATTACTAGAGATTACCTATAGAGAAACTTCACATAGTAGTATTAACAAAACAGAAAAATAATGGAGGGTATATAAGAAAAACATCACCTTTTTTACTTCTCCCTTTTATAATCATCAAATAAACCTAAGAAAAATTCTCCATATAATATAGTTTTATATAAATATAATCCTTTGAAACTTGAAATTGACTTTATCTTTTTCTCTTTCCAATATATTAAGTTAAAACCATTAAAATCAGAAATTTTAAAAATGTAATATAATAAAAATAATAATTTAATTTTAATATAAATATAATTCTTTGAAATATTAAACTATTTTCTTTTTCTAATAATTAATATTATGTCTCCGGGATGCGGGTGAGTAGTCTGGCGCATACTACGCAGGTGGCATGGCAGGTGGGCGCGTGGCCATTCAACGCCGCCGGGTGGAAGCGCAGGAGGCAAGAGTTATTTTTTCATACGGGCATCTTTAATGCTGCATTAACGCAGCTCTCCCACTCTCACCAGTTTGACAGCTTAATTACAATGGCCCTCGGCACGGTTCTCATATTTGTTCCCCCCATTTGCTCATGTTGGTATAGCAAGGTTGCAGCTCCTTGCTCTTGAGACAGATCAGGGCACTGTCTGGCTCTGGATCGAGGAGCTAAAACACATCCATGCTTTCATGCTCCAATTCATCCATTTTGCATCCTCCTCTGTCACAACTTCGCTATCCCCTCATCGGCTGCTTGCTCTGCTTCTCCATCTCAGCGCATCATGCCCAGAGAGCACACAAGGATTGGCTGCAGAAGAGGCAGCTCTCGAGGCCATATCTCCCGCCAGCCTTCCTCAACAACCTTGGACCCTTCGTCTGAGGCTTTGGATTTCGGCTTTAATAGCTACCGTGTGACCAGAAGTGGTCGTGGCAGAGGAAGGGGGTAATTCATGTTAGAGGTGCACTCTCACCACTCTAGTACGCATACTGCTCACTTCCACTTCTGATGCAGGAGCATTCAGCCCAAGAGAAATTATTGTAAATAATAGTCATAGGGGGTCAAGCATTCTAGAATTATTTTCCTAAGTTACAAGTCAGTGTGATTAATTAGATGTTTCCAAAGTAAATAAATGAGAAAGTAGGAAATAGAGAGTGCTTTTAGGCATAAAGCAATGAATGTGGATCATTATGGGATAAGGAAAGCTTTTCTATTTTAGAACAGTGAAAAAGATGGAATAAAGCTGAGGAGATGCTTTTGCCATATGTATGCATTTCATGTAGAGTTTAGAGGTTTTAGTTGAGTGATTTTAGGATTTTTTTAATCATACTAAGTTTTATAAATAATGAAACCCAAAGGCATAAAAGATCAGAGAGGGAGTGAGTGGGTTTCTGGTTGGAAGCTTTCGGGCAGTTTGTAAAGGGCCATAAATTCGAATTATCTGGCCAAGTTTTTTGAGATAGTGGCGTATAGCTTCAAACCTCGGGCAATTGCTAGTTCAAGAATACTATATATGCTTGGAGTTTTTTTTTTAAGGTTTCATGCCTTATGCGCTTCCGATAGAGGCTTTGTGTGCTGAGATTTTTATAAGTAAAGGGGCTTTGGGCTTATACCCAGACCACTTTTCATCAAGTGGTATCAGAGCAGGGAAATTTTCCTGCGGAGAGAAGGATTCCGGAGCAGCGGAAGTTGGTATTAGAGCTGGAATAACTCTGTTTGATGATTCAAGTTTGTTTTTAAGTTAAATTAATTGCATGCGGTGGATGAATGAATGCAAGAAGGTTTGTTGAACTGAAATGTATTTTTGAATGTGTGATGAATGATGAAGATCAAGTTTTAAATCTGATATGCAGCATACACAATTACAAGTGAACAGGATGGCAGACAAGATCCTGCAAGATCTTAAAGGTGAGATGATTTTTTGATTTGAAGTTTATAAATTGAAGTTTATGGTTGCAGAGGAGTGGCAGCGAACCTAAAGAATCCAATAAGGAATTGGATAGAGAGGGCAACTGAAGTGTTCTCAGGAGAGCGTGGGAGATTGCAAAAGCCTAGAAGGAGCAAAGGTGTTGCTCAGGAAGAGGTTCCAGACAGAGGACCATGCTTACCAAAAGACTAAGTGAGGAGAGCTTAGTGAGGTAAGATTGCAGTCAGGAGGACTAGCTATTGCAGAGACTTGTTGCAAAGGAGCGCGTGAAGAAAGACGAGAAGAAGATGACTACTAATAGTCATAGCATAGGTTCAGGAAAAAGCCACAGTAGAGGACATAAGAAAGAGGATGCCAAGATAAATGGCAAGAAGATGAGTCAAGAGGAAGTTGAAATGTAACAAGGAGAATTTCTGGGAGATAGTGAAGATGAAGACTTGAAGACTGAAACTTCAAGTAAGGACAAAGGGGCACATGGTTTTAAATCTGACAATTTGTGTATGTTTGCAGGTGAAAGACAATTGGCTGATATTGTCATAAAGAAGGAATCTAATCAGGATGTTGATGTAGAGAAAGAAGGACCAGCTGAAGATTGGTCAAGATTCGTTGAAGGTATAAATGGATATGTGAAGTTTCCAAAATCTACTCCTAATGAAGTTATTGAATTATACAGGAAACTAGATCTTCAGAGAAGAGAACTGGAGAGACAGAGAGCTCATGCACAGGTTAATTTGTTGAGGAAACAAGGCAGGGAAGTTTTCATGAAGGACAGTCATGAAGCAGAAGATGGTAAGAAGGCGAAACTAGCTGACAGTCTCATGGTGAATACAAATCAACATGCTGAAATATTGCCACAGAAAGCTGAGGAGAAAGCCAGTGAAAAAAATTTGGGTCCTGAAAAAGACTTGAAGCTGCAGAAAGAAAAGTTGGTGACTGAATCCACAAATAAGACTAGCGGGTCTTGCGATTTTAATGCTAACAATTTGATTGTGTTTACAGGTGATGAGCCAAAGTATGTTGCAGAGGGACAGGAAGCTTGGGAGGTAGCAACATCTATGGCGGCAGCAGAAGCAGCATCTATGGTAGCAGCGGAATTAACAGAAATTGGAAACAACAACAGTAAGCTGGACATAGAAGTCGAAGAAATATGGCAGTCGATGATGCAGCAATCAAAATGGATGAAAATAGAAATAGCAGCAAGCAAGATCAATCAGAACTTGAACCTGATTGACAGAAAGAAGAAGATGGACGAAAGGACAACATAAATGCAGCGGCAGCAAAGGAATAAAGCATTTGGACGGTTGCAGAACAAAGTATGGGATCTAGGAAGATCAAGACCACAACCCACATGATCAGGAGATCATGAAATTTTTCTACCTTGAGAGTCTGATGCAGGAGCATTCAGCCCAAGAGAAATTATTGTAAATAATAGTCATAGGGGGTCAAGCATTCTAGAATTATTTTCCTAAGTTACAAGTCAGTGTGATTAATTAGATGTTTCCAAAGTAAATAAATGAGAAAATAGGAAATAGAGAGTGCTTTTAGGCATAAAGCAATGAATGTTGATCATTATGGGATAAGGAAAGCTTTTCTATTTTAGAACAATGAAAAAGATGGAATAAAGCTGAGGAGATGCTTTTGCCATATGTATGCATTGCATGTAGAGTTTAGAGGTTTTAGTTGAGTGATTTTAGGATTTTTTTAATCATACTAAGTTTTATAAATAATGAAACCCAAAGGCATAAAAGATCAGAGAGGGAGTGAGTGGGTTTCTGGTTGGAAGCTTTCGGGCAGTTTGTAAAGGGCCATAAATTCGAATTATCTAGCCAAGTTTTTTGAGATAGTGGCGTATAGCTTCAAACCTCGGGCAATTGCTAGTTCAAGAATACTGTATATGCATGGAGTTTTTTTTTTAAGGTTTCATGCCTTATGCGCTTCTGATAGAGGCTTTGTGTGCTGAGATTTTTATAAGTAAAGGGGTTTTGGGCTTATACCCAGACCACTTTTCATCAACTTCCCTTGTAGTCTTGGCAACTCCTCCTTCATTGCGTCGGTTACCATAGAACTGAGTGAGGATGCTCGGGGTTCAGGGGCAGTTAGTTCACGGGCTCCTCATCACTAGCGGATGGAAGACCAGAATGTTTCCTCACCAATTGTGACTTATGAGAGAAAGGACATAGGGGGCTCTGCAATTCAGGACCCACCCACCTTTGACGGCTTGCGCGCTCTAGCAGGAGAAGGTCCTTCTAGTAAAGAGGGCCAACCCTCTGAGTTTTATGAACCAGATCAATTCGGGTGCCACATAGTTGAAGAGCAGCCTCCAACATAGCATGATGACTGAACAGGTTTGCGTCTTTTGGTTTTGTTCAAATGCTAAAGGCAGTTGCTCAATCTCCTCAAGAATCAAGGTCATCTCATGTTTTTAGCTCCCAAAATCAAGTTCTTTCAACTTATTACGGGTCGATTTCCCCTGCGTGGGCGGCATTACACTGTTTGTTCGCTACTGTCTTGGTTCATGTTGTTAACAAGTCAAATTTTGGTCATTGTCTTGGTACTGGGTTCTCTGTTTTGGTTTTCAGTTATTTCAAGTCCTGAAGCAAGTCATGAAGTAGGTCCTCTGGTCAGTTTATCAGGCGTTTTTTGTAAGCATGCCATCTCTTGGGCTAGAACTCTCGAGGCCTCTGCCTCACTATAAGCATATTTTGTATCAATATAGAAGTACACCAATTCAGGAAAAAAATTAATATTATGTTAATATAAATATAAATAATAATTTATTTTTTATTCAAATTCACTATACATGTAAAAATGTGTTATCTTTAACCACGTTGTTGATAAAAATCATTATTATAAAGTGCATAAATAATATTTTTATACTTACTCCATTCCTTATATTATTGTTATTTTAATGTTTTAACAATTTAATGATTCAAATTTTTTTTCATAAAAAGAATATATATTTTTATTTTGGTAGTAAAAAATATTATATTATCAATAATATTTATAAGTATTTTATATATATATATATATATATATATATATATATATATATATATTTTGAATCATTAATTATTATTATTATTATTATTATTATCTCTCTCAACCACCTAAACCAAATTTTATTCATGAAAATATTAAGTAAGAATAACATTTATTTTAAATATTGATTTGAATATTACGTTATTTTAAATTAAAATTTGATATTATTACTCTAAATTTTGCTATGCGGTTCAGAGATGCCAAAGATGAATGACCGCTACAACAGGGAATATTTGTACCAGGTACATCCAGTCGAAGGGATTACCACTTCCACTTCCTATCGAATCAACTACTAACCCTCCTAGGTACATCCACTGGAAGGGATCACCACTTCCACTTCCTATTGGATCAACTACTAACCCTCGCCCTGCGGGCCTCGAGAGAATTGAACCCGTAACCTCTCAACAGAAAAGGAATTTTAATGATGATGACTCAACCAATTAAGATAGAAGTCGAGGCTATAATATTATTACTTTAAATTCATAAATATGTGGCTATTTTTTTTGTAAGTTAGGAATTATATTACTTCAGAATATGAGAAATGGCATACATCAATGTCATTGCAGATCGACCTGACTAAAAGTTATACCACCTGGAAAATTGAACTTTCTTTATGTTTTTCTACTACCGTAAGTCTAGAAGCCTATTGAACTATATGACATACATAGTTTGTGGTAAAACACTCCCAAATGGAGTTGCACGAAGTGTCTCATCTGTCTAGAAGTCTACTGAACTAGATAACAGACATAGTTAGAGAGTTTGGCATAAAAGACTCCTTGATGGAGCTGCCCAAGCTGCCTTTTATTGTATGACAACCCTAGTTGGCTATGGCCCAACCATTTCTAACCTAATTAAACATATAGATTTGCAACCAACTAGTTGTCATGACAAAAATATGAAGAAAAAACTATTGGGCATAACAACTAACTTAGCATGTTAAATACCCTAGAGGGGGATATGATCGACAAGTGTCCCACTCGCTTGAGCATCATCCTCCTTCAGGTTGGTCATGGAGTGAAAGGTGACACCTACGTCCTTGCTCCACTGACCAACAATATGTATGAGCGCATCATCCTCGTTCCACTAACCAGTTGTTCCTGTGAGCACATCAACCTAAGGGGGCTCCCTGGTGTGAGTAACAAATTTCAGGTGATGAACGTTCTCCATAAACATTGTGGATTTTGCATCCAAAAGGTCGATTTTACCTTCCTGCTTCTTCTAGGCTTTGGTTTTGTCCTACATGGCCATGCCAAGAAATGTTTTTATACTCTAAGCAAGTTCAATGGTACGACTTTAGAGATTTTCCAGAGCTCTAGTTAGGCCAAGGTCTAGGATTTAGTCAAACTGAGTGTCCAAATCTTCATACCTAGTATTCCACCTTATTTCCTTGACCTTCTCTTCGAGTTGCTCGATTTCATTGTTTGTTTTAGGTGAAATCGAGCTGTGGAAGTTGAGAGCAATCTATCAAGCCATGGTTTTTGCTGTGCTGTGGTGTCACATGTTGGCTTATCTCTAACAATCTATGCTACGATGCCTACTTCTGTGGCTAGAAGATGAAGCCTTGGTGGAATAGGGGAGAAAAGTCATGAGAAGAAAAAAGGGAGGGGAAAGAAGAGAGATCCAAGAGGCAAGAAGGTGATAGTGGCTGGAATCTTAAGGAAAGGGCAACAAGTAGTGATACAGATGGTGAGTGGAGGAGCTAAGAATGGAGATAGCGGTTGGGGAATTGATCCATAAATGAGAAAGGATCTAAGCTCTATATTCTTTAACAATCTGATGATAATGATGGAGACACTCATACAATCACCCATGACATGAGTGATGGGATCGTCCTCTACCTTCAAGTGATTCATACTGTAGCCATTCCTTGAGCTAGTCATGTTTTCATTGTCTGGGAGTGCATTTAGAGTTCCATGAGGGAAAGTGTAAGAAAGTGAGTTGATTTCACATTCATCAAATTCATTATCCTTTGAAATCATATGAATGGCTACTAGGAGGAGGAAGGGTTGATCTTCGTATGGTGGGAATTACCTTCCTTATCATTTCGATCTATGTCCTCACATTCCTTATGTAGCTTTTTGGTAGGTGTTTCTTGCCATGCATAGGAGCACAAAATCTCATTCACATTTATTCCTTTATTGGCAAGCCTATCAGCAAGATAGTTATCTTTCAGCTGGACAACATGGAAGTGGAACCCATCTAAGTTAGTGATGTTTGCTTGGATGCATTATAGGGTCTTCAAAAAGCACTAGTTGTTGGTCACCTTGCTGACTAGGGTGTTGTGTTAGAGTTTCCAGGCAACAAGAATAACTAGCGTTGAGTCTCGTTCCATGAGAAAAGGGACAAAGTTGGAGGACATTGTAATGTCAATGCCATGTTCTAGGGCTTGCAATTTGGCTGCATTATTTGTGCTAAACCCCATTTTTCCATAATAAGTCCAAATTATGCCCCCAATATGATTCCTGAAAGCTCTACTGAAGCCTGCTTGACCCGGGTTTCCTCGCAAAACCTCGCCAAAATTTAGCTTGAGGACATTGATGTTAGGGGGAACCATGATTGTGGGATGTCGGGGTAGACTGAGGGGTTTCACATTATAGGGGTTGGGGTGTTGTCAAGTTAGAAGAGCTAAACAATTTGGATGTTTGTTGTTAACACCGGAAAATCATACACATGTTTACACAATCCACAAGATGATAATAGAGGTCTAGGAAAATGCACAAGTGAATATTTTCCAAGCAGAATACATCATGAAGTTTAAAATTTTTAATTTCTCCTAGTTTATAAGGTTAAAAAAATTAGGACGTCACAAATATTTCTTTGATAGCTACGCACCGCAAATAATTTTCTTCGAAAGTTGTGCAGTCGAAGAAATTGATGACTGAGCGAATTTGGGACCACTTCACACACTTGGAGGTGATTCCCTGATAGGATATCATTCCAGGACAGTTGAATTCTATTGAGTTGTGTTATATTCTTTTCACGTCTAGCCCACGTAGTTAACCGGGGGGTTAGAGGGGGGGCGAAGCCCTCCTTCGTTGTGTCGATTATGTGCAGGGGGGGTCATAGGGGGTTTGAGGTTCACCCGTAACCCCACTTTATGGGGTTTGGGGCAACACCCCGGAAAATTTTGGTTTTGGACCCTATGTTAGGATGGGTGGACCCACCTATGGTTTTTTGCATGATTTTCGCACATGTTTTTGGACGTAATGGTTTTCGGTCCATGGTATTGGACGCGATGGTTTTCGGTCCATGGTATTGGATGCTTCGACATGTATAAATATGTATTATAACATTGAAAGGAAAATAATGAGAAATCAAGCTAGTAGTCTCGGTTTTGGGATCCAAGGGAAAATCTCTTTGCATATGTATTTTATGTGTTATGCTCCTACATTGTTTATTTTTTGTGTTTTAGAATTCGTATGCAGGTAATTTCTGTACAGGGTTAAAACCTACATTTGTAATCAGAGCCGTTTTGGCTTGAAGGGGATGCCTTTGTGTCTGAGGGGTTTTGCTTGGGCCTGTGGTAGACCTTGTTCAGTGGGAGATCTACAAGATCGATTCTGGTGGTGAAAGAAGATGGCAAGCAGTGGAAAGATAGAGATCGAAAAATTTAATGGTCAGAGATTTGAGTTGTCGAAACTCAAGATGGAGGATCTATTGGTGGATAAAGATCAGTGGATCGTGATAGATCCAGGTACTAAACCAACAGGAGTGTCCAATGAATAATGAAAGAAGTTGGATCGGAAGGGAGAGAGCACAATAAGATTGTGTGTCTCAGATTGAGCATTGCTGAATGTATCAAGGGAAGCTATGGTGAAGGATTTGTGGGATAAGTTAGGGACTTTGTACCAATCTAAGTCTCTGGTGAATAAACTGTGCCTGCGGAAAAAGCTATATAACTTGAGGATCAAAGATGGAGACTCGATGATAGAGAATATGGATGCATTTAATATTGTGGTAATTTAGTTAGCATCTGTTGATATTAAAATTTCAGATAAAGATAAGTGCATCAATTTGTTCTGTTCTCTACCAGATTCATGGGATAGTCTGGTTATTGCAATAGGTAGCAATGCAGCTACCTTGCAGTTTGGTGAAATAGTCTCAGCCTTGCTGACAGAGGAAATGAAACGGAAAAATATGGAGAGAAAAAATGGTGATGCCTTGTTTGTACGAGGACAGTCCCAGAACAGAAACAAAAATAAGTCATCGAGTGGGAGATCTAATACTAAAGGGAGATGTAAATCCCTGTAAAGGTGGTGTGCTAGAAATGCAGAAAAGAAGGGCACTCCAAAAGGGATTATAAATATAAAGCTCTTGACAAAGGAAAGGGATCTGATGATGCTCCTTCTGCAGAGGAAAAAACCACCTCAGATGAAGGTGGGGATGTGTACTTGGCTTCTTCACATACACATGTAGATCATGAGGCATGGTTGATTGACTCAGGTGCATCCTTTCACTTCACTCGCCATAGGGAGTGGTTCTGCGATTATGAGAAATACGATGGTGGTGATGTCTTCTTAGGGGATGATAGGAAGGCTAGAATCGTTGGTCGTAGAAAATTAAAGTTGAAGTTGCAAGGTGGAAGGGTTAGAACACTTCCGGGTGTTTTGCATATTCCTACATTAGCCAGAAATCTGATTTTTGTAAGCAAGTTGGATGATGCAGGTGTAAAAATAGTGTTCGAGAAGGATACCTGCAAGATGGTTCAAGGAGCACTGGTATTGATATGGGGAGTTCGAACTGGAATTCTGTACAAGCTGCAAGGTAGCACTGTTGTTGATGGGTGCCATAGTTTTGTGGTTCCTGAAAGTGGAGCTAAAAATCTAGTGGTCTCTGGAGAGAAGATCATGCTGTGGCATCAAAGGCTTCGATATATTGGAGAGAAGGGCCTTCATATACTTCATGACAAAGGTATGGTAGAAGGTATGAGTAATAACCCTCTGGACTTTCATTTCTGCGAAAATTGTGTATATGGGAAGCAGAATCGGGTGAGTTTCCCCTCTGGTGGTCATCAGTCAACTAAACTCGAATAATGGATCTCACTCATCAGTCATCACTCAACTAAACTCGAATAATGGATCTCACAAAAGTATGCATCAAGGGATACATAGCTCTTATATTTTTCCTCCATTGCAACACCAAAAAATAGTCCACTAGGTTCTTTCCTCATCTGAATGTGACTTCCACCTAGGAAATCAACCTATGTTGCATTTAGAGAACTCTAGGAATAATTTGGTATGCAACTTGATTCTATACCACCTACATTTCATCTCTTCATCTCACCCTACAATACGAATGTAGTGTATTACCCATGAATTTCTTAATCCATTGGTTGCTTTTCTCTCCATCATGCTTTGTCTAATTATATATATGAATAATGGGGTAGCCAAGGGTCACAACTCTTTGATTTCTTAGGTCGACACAATTTTCCCAAGCACCAACCAGACCCACACAATATAAGACTTATGTCTATAGGTTATTCCATTAATTAAATTCTCATTCACTAATGTCAATTTCCTAAACCAATAACTAAAATATTCTCATTCTGTTAGTTCAATAATCACTCTATCTCAGGAAGAGGCTAACAATCAAGCCTTACCTCAATCACGCCATGTGTGCAATCACTCAAGCTCATGAGAATGCCATGACACCTAATAATCCAAACTTCATCATGCGATATCACACATTGGTTGTGCACCTAAATTTGCCATACTCAATCTCATCTTGGTCCATCATTTATTTTTGTGTTTGCACTCTTGTTGTACACCAAACATGTGATCTCCATAAAATTCTCAACCAGGAAACACCAAATTTCCCACCGAACATCAAAATACAAGTGGCATACATACATGTAATGGATGCCCAATCTCTAATCATTATGTCACCATACTCTCCAACTCAGTCATCGATGAGGCATGCAAACTCATCACTCTTAGGGTTTGACGTCATCCCCCACTGAAAATTATCACCTTACTTAGAAATGCTCCAACCATGAAACTATTCATGTCATTATCTGAAGCCCAACTAACATATGAAGTTCTATACAATGGATCCTCCATCTACATATAATCTACCCATGAATACCCTTCCATGCCTCCATGTGTTGGATCACGTTCTATCTCGAGCTAATCATTTAGCTAATCTAATTTGCACCAAATGTACAAGATCTCACATCATCACACAATTTCAACCACCTCGAATCTTCATGGCATAACTGTAGCTCCTAAATTAACCTAATCTACTCAAAAGAAATTCACCCTAAGGCACCCCATCATAGGAATTTCTACCCTACCATGATTGTGAGCCAACACCTCATGGCTCAATATGAAGGTGAAGTAGGGAAGTCATCTTGACCACCACCTCAATCTCTAGCTTCAACCTATTCTACTAGAAAAAAATCCTCCATACCTCTATGTCATGTATAGTAATAAAGGAACATGAGACCCATTTTTACCTTCTTCTAAATCAAAGAGTCTCTCTAAATATGGATCATGTGACCACTCTACAATTATTTTCTTAGGTTTTTTTGCTACTCCCATCAATTTATATGTTAGTGATATTAAGATCTATGCATGTTGTGAAAGAACAAACAATAAAATATTTATCCCCTTATGCATTGAAACACCACCATTTGACTAAATTTTTATAGACTATTAGTCAAGTTAATAGAAGTGATGTTGGTTCTCAAATATGTGCCTTCTCTCATGATTTTCACTACAACTAGATCCAATCATGATATAAAAAATAAGAAATCAACATGAGGTAATAGAATTCCCATCTCCGCTCTTAGTAACTCTTGGCCTAGAACCAACTCATAATCATCAACTTGCACAATTGGAAAGCTATTCCTCCCTTTCTAATCTCCAAGTTTAATTGAAATATCATCAATTTTCCATAACATTTTCATATCCAGAAATTTAATAGTGTTGAAGGATGATTCATCTATCTTGAGTTCCCGCCAAATTTATCAAACCACATCCTCTCTCATGAAATTGTGCATAGCTCCACTATCAACAATCGTCAACATCTATCTCCTTTTGACATCCACACTCACAAAATTGAAATTTTTCCTATTATGATCTTTTTTAGAAGTAGCCTGCATGAAACAATTATCTCCCAAAGCATGCAACTCTCTACTAAGAGATTCTTCATATGCTCCATAGTATTCAACCTCCAATTCAATAGAGAAATCTTCACCAAATTATTTTTCACACGTATCAAACATGAAAGTGGTTTTTTCTCCTTCACTACATCTACTTTCTTACTTCACCTTCCTTTAAAGACCTGGATTTCTTCTTATATTTCTTCTTATTTCCATTTTCACCAAACCCATCACCTATGTCATTACCCCTACACTTTCCCTTACTCTAGAAGTCCAAAGTCTCTCTTCTATGTTGATAGTTTCCAAAAGATTCTATCCATTCTATCGCCTTAGCTCACTCCATGCCCATGGTTGCATTCCATTCATAAAATTTTAGAATCAATCATCATCTAATATTTTGTTGATCTCCAACATAAGACCTGAAAAATCTTTGACACAAGTATGTATCCTCCCTATATGCTTCAATTCCATAAGGTGACTTCTTTGAATCCATATTTGGTTACCTAGTCCAATCTATGGATACAGAGCTACCTTCATTTCTAACCATGTAGTGATCATCTCATTGATGAAACCTATTTTGCCAATATTCTACTTGGATCCTCCACCACAATTTACCAATCCCTATTATAAACATAGTTGAAATGCTCACCTTAACCTCATCAAATCTTTGATTCATCTAATCTAAGCACTGCTCTACATTCTAATTAATTTCTGATGTACCTTGGCACTACTTGACCCAACAAAAGGTTATCACTGTTTGATATTCACTTTCAATAATGATTTGGATGATCCTTATTTGACATATCTATTAGAAACTAAAATCATGTCAATGTGATTCCACGTTAGGGTAAACAGAGAAGTCACCTCACTATTTAAGTGCTTCAACCAGTCTCCCCATTTATTGTCCTTCAACTGCACAACCACAATAGAAGCTCCCTATACTTCTACAATGGCATGGTTAAAAGATTCCTTCATGCCCCATATTTCCCACTTAACTTCATATGAATTCCAAGAACACAATTATAGTTGGCCTTAATAATATGAGTGGGTAAAGGTGATGCACTACAAATAAACAAAAGAATCATGGGACAAAGTAAAAAAAAAATTGAGGAGTTGAGAAGGGTAAGCAAGCTAAAATTCAAACCTATAGGATGATATTTGAGAGTCTTAAAATGAATGAGGAGGAAAGGATTTCTGAAAATTTCCTCATAGTAGATGAAGTTGAAAATATCATTAGAGGTTTTGATGAAGACATCAAAGAATGGGTTGTTTTCCAAAAGGTCTTAAGGTCACATCAAATGAGATTTAATGCCAAGATCTTAGCCATAGAAAATATGACAAAATTAAAGACTCTAACAATGGAGTAGCTGCATGGAACCCTCACTACCTATGAGATGAGAATTGGAGGAGAGAAGTTGGAGCAAAAGGAAGAAATGTTAAGAGCATCAACAAAATCCAAAGAGCACAAAAGACACCAAGATTACTTCAGTTGTGACTCAGATGAGGAGATGGCTCAGTTCATACTAAAACATAAAAGAAGCTTAGAGAAAAATAAAGGTATGCTACCTTTTAAGTGTTTTGAATTTAGTAGAGCAGGAAGCTTTGAATCTAAATATACATATAAATCTAAGAATCAAGAGAAGGAGAAAGAACAAAATGGTTCTAACAAATATTAGAAATATCAAAGGAAGAAGTCTCAAAAGAAGAAAATCTTCTACTCAGAGGAGGAATGTGTCATCAGAATCCAATAATGAAGAATCATATGAAGGTAAAGGAGATGAATGCCCTCTTATGGAATTTTTAGATGGACCAAAGTATGAAAACAAATCAAATTCTAAAGAAGGAGTGATGGATCTCAAAGTAGAACTAGTTAGTGCATTGGAGGAGCTAAATAAGAGAAGGAAAAATAACTTGCTACTAAAGGTGAAACTTCTAAGAGAAAAATAAGGTATGTATAATTTTGATAATGAACCATTTAACCTTCAGATAGTTAAATTGGAAGAATTTTTTAAACTCACAGACATTCTAGTGCAACAATTAAAGGACAAAAAAAATATTCATGATATACTAGAAGACGAACATAAGGCTTTGAAGTTAGAATTGTCAAAGAAGCAAGGAAAGAATAACACGCATGTATTTTAAGAAAAATGAATAGCTTTGAAGCCTCAAATTGAAGAAGCAAGAAGAAAATAGGATCTCCTTAAGAATCATGTAGAAGAATTCAAAAAGAACTCCCTGGATTAAGAGGTAGAAGTTATGTCTCTAAGAACAAATATAGTGAAGATCAAGTACAATAAGGATTTACATCTCATAATTACTAAAGGTTCTGAAGTCTTGGATGACATTCTTAGCTCCCAAGGACAATAAAAAATCAAGGATAGTCTAGGATATAAAGAGCCTTGGTAGACTTTGAACGCAGAATCAAGCTCCACAACCCTAGGAAAAAAAGAGCCTTAGAGCTATGGGGGAGCAATTAAAGGAAGAGTTGGTAAGGATTAAAGGGTGAAAAAACCTAAATAAAACTAGAAAGATGTCAACTCATCCAAGACCAAGACTACACCATAACATAGAACTACTGAAATGTGTAGCTTGGGAGGTATTCCACAAGCATAGATCTCCGATTTATGATAATTTTGGTCACAAAAGAATTTTGTGGGAAAAAGACCAAAGTGAAAGGCTTTTAGACCCACATGGGGTTTAAAATTATAAAAATAAAATAAAAGGAAAAATAAAAGGAAAAAGTAAATCCTAAGTGTAAGTGGATAAAACCCCTAATATCTCGAGGGTTCCAAAAAAGTCTTAGGAAATATAATTAAGGGAGGCCTTATGACAGGGCTAGATGATCAAGTGAGCAGGATATTTCTTGATCTAAGAGAAGGTCGATAAGAGGAGGGTTTTTTGTCCAAGATAGCTCATCCTATGGAGGACATTCCTGAACCCATAACAATATTATAATCTCAGATGTTTTACAAGATTGTGGGTATGGTCGCAGGCCTAGTTTTAAGCATGAAGAGGTGGCCCAAAGGCCTAGTAACTTGCACATGAAAGGGTTGTTTTATGATGCATCTAATGTTGGAATAGAATAGGGTCATAATGCCTAAATCAATATCATGGCAGCTTTACTCAATGAACCTCTAACATTGGTCCAGGAGGATCTAGGTGGATCTCTAAAATGTATGAGTGGCATGGTAAAAAGGCTGAAACATTAAAGTGGCACCATATTGATAAACTTAGCTTCAGATCGAAGTTCTCGTCATGCTGATTCCAATGATGCGAACGAAAGTCAAATCTGAGCTCATATGAAGAAGTGACGGCAAGTTAAAGTTCAAGTTTGACTTGGACCGATGGGAGGAAAAATATGACATAGCAGAACTTCAGAAAATGGGGAAGCGCCAAGTGGAAGGCCAGCATTAGCCCCGCATTTCATAGATCGCATAAGGAATATGTCCACGGTTAAATAAATCGGCCCCCAATACTACCACGTTGCTATTGTGTTATCACAATCGCAGATCAGAGGCAGCACAATGTTAAAGAAATTAGCCCTGAGCATACCGGTTCGCACATCATCCATCACATAGTGCAGCAGCTGTTATGGAGAATCACCCCTAGTTCTCTGATTTTGATTTGCGACACTGATAGACTATGGTTGTCGATGATAAGTCCATCAGGTTTAGGGAAATACACCGATTCTTTGTATTTTTTCACAAGTTAAGGAGTAAAGCATCGATGCTTTATATTATTCTGTAGGTTTAATGGATTCAATGTGAAACAATTTGTGAATTGTTTTCAATGGAGGTTTTTCCTTGTTCGAAATGCTTGTTACCTACATACTATTCCAAGCCCGAGACCCTCTTTTGAAAGAACCGTGAGTTGTCTTCATACTAATACGCTGATTGTTGAAACGAATCGCTTGCCAAACTTGTCCTTTGTTGAAATTGTTTGGTATATGAATGAATCTGTCCACTAGAATATAAAGTGGGTTATCAACACAATGTTAAGTGGGAGGGAAGTAGAGAGTAGTAGATTTATAGAGAAGAGCAGTGACACCTGCTCCTCACAGGTGGTCAGAACCTTACCTTAGAGATCAGAAGGTTCCGAGAGGATGCAAAAGCTTCATTTCTCTATATTGAATGTTTGGATAGGCGATTTTGCACGATTTTTCTCCAGGAAGTCAGTGGTGCTATCTGTTTCTAGAGCTCGACTCTCCATTTGTCATCTATCTTCTATATTGGAGGTATAAGGGTGTTTATGTAAAATTTGCTTGTACTTCTTCTCTTTCCATGTCACTTAATGAATGAAGGCCTCCCCACTATTAAGCAAGGCAAAAAGATGTAGTCCAAATTGGATGAACTCTGTAATCAAATCTTTGTGTCTCTATCTCATGCATGATTATGTATTTTTATCTTTTTTTTGTATGCGTATATTTCTATGGTTTTTAACTGCTTTGTTTCATGTAATTTTGATGCATCTATAAGCAAAAAAATCTTGGATCAGACATACGACATGCATTTGTTCCATACTAAACAATGCCCCTAATTTGACTACATATTGGAAAATACATCTAAAAATCACATTATTTAACCCCCTACAAATACAAACCCAATACACCTTTCGAACTTGAAAGACCCCTACCTTCACTAGATATTTTAGGTATCCATTTTTAATTAACAACTTTTATACCTCATTATATCTTTTCCCTAACTTTGAGGTCCTTTTTCTTTTATACATGTCAATATAAAATATCTTTACCCCCTAATATGTGCTCAATATATTATGTCATTTTTTCCTAAATATATATCCCTTAATATGAATGCACTCGGCATGGTATTTCTCCCCCAGTGAAACCATGATGATCCTTTTCCAAGTTTGTATAATGAGGGATTCAAACCTTAATGTGTTTGGTAGAAGGTCTTTATTCCTAAAATGAGTGTGTTGAGAAGGAGAGGATAGCCTCAGACCCCAACACAACCAAAGGAGTGGCCTACATGCCATATATTGATGGGTAATAGACTTAAAAAAGAGGCCACAAGTTGCGGTATGTTGGTCATGGGTTTTAGGGTTGTAAAAATCTATTAGAAGAAGGCTAGTTATGGAGAAGATTGCAAGTGGATGGAGGGTTGTTCTACATCTAGAACAGTAGATCAGAAGCCCTAGTTTAGGTTAGAGTCTTCGAAAATTAGTCCATAATGAGTACCTTAATCAGCTCACTCAAGAACAATGGAGAAAATACAAGGCTGAGATCCTTGAATAGTTGGTTACCTCTACAAATAAGAACTCATATCTTGAGGAGGATTGCATGTGTATTTGAAAGGATAGTGTATCTAATAGAAGGATGGATTCTGAGTTGTATATGAAGAAAAGAATGGTACCGATTATGGCTTGAACGTGGCCTAGATGAGGGAAGATTCACGAGTGATGAAGGATTTTTTTAAGGGATGAACATCGTAATATTGTATGCCCTATTTAGGGTTTTTTATTATGCACATAATCACCCCAAATATGTATGATGATACAACAGTAAAGGTGTACAAATTTTAGGGTCGATGTTCAAGAGAGAAAGAAGTAGCAATGGCAACATAGAATCCCTAGCTGAGGGCAGACATATAGCCCTGGATCTGGGTAGATATGGAAGTGTACGTAGCAATGGGTTTCTAAGCGCTGGAAAAGGGTAGATTCGTGGTGTTGTTCATGGTTTGAAACAACAATGTGTTAAAGCCCAAGTACAGTGATGAGGAGGCAACCAAATCACTGTTAGAGGGAAAATCTACAAGCCATGAGAAAGAGTAGTCATGTGAGACATAGTATGAGTTAAGGAGCTTATTGAATATGGGATGATCAGTAGCAAAATATTTAGTGTAGTAAGGTGTCCATATTAGACATTTAAATGGTCGCTAAAGATCAGATTGGACGAGTAGAGCAGTTGTCATATTGGTGCCCTAAGTGCAGTGCTTGAGATGGACATTGTTAGTGTGAATTATGCATGTAAGAAAAAATCCCTTCACTTAAAAAATAAATGACTTATAACCCTAGCAACAAAAAATAATTTATTCTATACTTTAGATATGCAATCAAACATGAAAAAAGCCCGTCAAAAGAATAAATCTTGAAAACACAAGAATAAAATAAAAGTGCAATTTTTCATTTAATCAAATTATTAATTAATATCTATAATTAATAACAACTTACGATACATCCATCATGAGAGCAAACATTCCCAGGTTTTTCAATGAATTTATATTTTGAAATTTCGAAGACAAAATTAAAATTTAATGAATTTCTATTTTGAGATTTTGAAAACAAAAAGTAAACTATTTAATAAATATGATAAATCTAATATATCTTTTTTATGTATTATACTCCCAAATAATTTATATTATCTAGAATATGTTTAATGATTAATGGTACATGTTTTTCCTGATAGAATATCATATGTTTAAATATACGGAGATAAATATATCTCTATCAATACTTTAAAAAATACGAAAGAATTCAAGCACCGATTAATTTCTCTCTTTTTATCTTATTAAACTTGAACAAATACATAGCCTGGCTTATCCTACATGCAGTAAAAATCCTACTCATACATTCTGGTGCACTGTTACACATGCAGACCGTGGGGTTGTTTACAATCAGCATCATACCAGGCCAGCACCTATCTGTTGAAGAATATAGGCTGGCTTATCGTAACTCTTTATACTGCACAACTCGTCAATCATATTACTACTTTTTGTCAGCCTCCGTTCGTCAATCATATTTAGATTTTTTTCAAAGTACTTGAAAGAGACTTCGCAAGCAAGCAAGCAACAATTTAAGATTATGATGCTTCATGGAAGTGACGACACTAATCTGACTCACCATTTTCCTAAAGTACTTGAATATTCTGTTATTGGTCAAAAGTTTTTTCTCTTTCGATGCTAGAAACATATAGTTTGTACAAGTTTTGTGACTACCTCTCATACGTTGATATTGGCCATAAATTAAGAAGTTAAGCTTTTGCGAATAGTGAAAAGCCGGTGCAAATTTTGAACTTTTTCTGGTCTAAAGTGGACTCTTTATTTCTGTGTAGTCATTCCGGATCCTGTTTGTTACGAAATAAGTATTACTTTCCTCAAATTGTCAAAGCTTCTCCTCGGCTTTCTCCGGCAACGTGTGGATTTTGTGATAGGTGCTGAGAAACATTGTACCATGAGAATGAGAATGAGAATCTGAATATGATTTAAAGTAGTTGGTCGATTCATCTCGTGTGCATTTTTTACAGTAGGTTTGGCTTCGCGGATATTCGAATGAGTTTTCTTTGTTATGGAGTTTTGGCATCGTCTGTCTATAGTGCGTGCGTGGGTCCTTCCTACATGTCTTCTCGATCACAGGCTTTCAGAATGGAGCTGAATATACTTACGGACCGGCCACAAAGTTATCTTCAATATAATTCCTTGGCCTTTTCCCCTCATATATTTCTGCATGATGCAGAATTTGCCTGTCATCTATCTTTCGTTTTCACCTCCCACAGTTGCCCAACTCTATGTTGTTGAATAGTTTGAAAAATATACAAATCAAAGAAAATATGTGTCCGTAGGAATCCATGGAGTACCATTACCTTGTTGAATAGTTTGAAAAATATACAAATCAAAGAAAATGTGTGTTCATAGGAATCCATGATGTACCATTACCTTGTTGACAATAATCATATTCAGAATCGGTTTTTATTGAGGGCAAAAAAAAGTTATGTAAGTGACTGGATTGGTATGCGTGAATTAATTAAATTTATATGTATATACAGTTTTAAATATAATTTTATATTAATATTTTAAAATTTATTTCTTAATTTTATGTATAAAAAGATTTTTCTAATAAAGTTTTTTGTTTAACACACGTTATGATATTTATTGGAATTGAATTGAGTAGGGAAATTCAATTTCATGTTGTGAATTACTCAATATAAAAAGAGAATGAGAAAAATGTTATATATCAATTTTATATGGAAAATAAAAAGAAAGTATACAATATTATATTATTATGAATATATCATGGATTTTGTGAGTTAAAAAGTTAAAAAACTTGGTAATGTGCACATGTGAGAAACTCTTTATTAATCTTACTATATTTGTGTTATGGACCAACATTAATTTACTATAAAATCATAAAAAGTTGTTTTATATATATCATAATAAATAATAAATATAATTACATTTCATGTACATCTCTTCTTATAAATTGAGGGCAGATTGAGGGCACATCCGGTCCTTATTTTCCTACAACATGGCAAAATACTTTGTACCCCTTTCATTCACCCCAATTACTATATTTCCCAATTACTAGAGATTACTTATAGAAGAGCTTCACATAATAGTATTAACAAAACAAAAAACAAAGCTCTATAAGAAAAACATCACTTTTTTATTTTTCCCTTAAAGCATAAGAAAAAATTGTGCATTTAATATAATTTTTGTATAAATATAATCCTTTGAAACTTTAAATTACCTTTATCTTTTTCAATTTCCAATATATTAACTTAGAACCATTAAAATTAGAAATTTAAAAATATTTTAAAATATATAATAAAAAATATAAATTTAATTTTAATATAAATATAATTCATTGAATATTTAAACTATTTTTTTTCTAATAATTAATATACATTAATATAAATAAATAATAATTTACAAATATAAATAATAATTACTTTTTATTGAAATATAAATAATACTCTTAAAAATGTGTTATCTTTAACCACGTTGTTGATACAAATCATTATTAAAAGTGCATAAATAATAGATTGACACTTACTCCATTCCTTATATATTGTTATTTTAATATTTTAACAATTTAATGATTCAATATTTTATTTATTCATAAAGGAATTATATTTTTAATTTTGGATATATATATATATATTGAAATATATATTATTATTATTATCATCAAATTTTTATTTGTTATGAAATACTTATTTATGAGGAGATAATAACCACTTAACAAATTTTATTTACAATTTACAAATTTTATTCACAATTTATCAATCATGAAAAAAATAAACAAGAATAAACATTTATTTTTAATATTTGATTTGGAAATTATGTTGTTTAAAATTAAAATTTGAATATTATTACTTTAGATTTTTCTATGTGGTTTCAGAGATGCCAAAGATGCATGACTGCTATAGCACATAATATTTTCAAGTTTAAAGAAAAGAAATAATATTCTAGTTAAATGCTAATCCTAAAAATATTCGATTTATACAAACCCAACTTACATGTCCCTTATTGTTAACACATAATTTATAATGAAATATACAAATTTGCTAATTTCCTTATCAATTTTACACTTTGTAATAATCATACACAAAGATTATATTGTAATTCTATTTACAATGTTGAATTGATGTTATAGGTATATTCAACTTTTTTACTTAATTTATTTTTTTAATAAAATGGAAATAACTTTAATTACATTTATTTCCATTTCATTGATATTTCAATGTTCTTTCATCATTATCTCAAACACTACATATGTTGGTAAAGTGCCTTCTCCCATACATGATTCTTGATGAACCTCTTTTAAACATTGATGTATAGACATTATAAATATTGATATATCAACAAATATATGATATTACCAAGTAAACATCCAACACACTAGCATATGTCACATTGGTGTACCATGTGAGTAATAGTATGTCATTTCCATGGCATTATTGACATGTTAGCTATGCCATATCATAATTTCATGTTTGAAAGGAAACATTGATGACACTATACCATTCATATAATTTTAATATTTAGATGGTGTAGTTTTTTTCTAAAATTACATAGACTCTATTGAACAAACATTTTTTAACATCATTATTTTGGTGTAAGGGGCATTGTTAACATAGATTATTGAGAAACATTTTATAATAAATTCTCCTTTCTTTCAACATTTATACGAATCTATTTTGTTTTACCAAATATGCTTACTAATAATCTCAATTCTAGTCCAACAATGGCAAGAATTTCTTGTATTATGCCTCTATTGGGTGATAAGATGAAAAGGTCATAGTTCTCTATGAAGTTGTTTTTCTAGCAAAATTTTGTGGAGAAGGTGGTGGAGTTCTTAACATTCTCAAGACCTCAACCTCCTCTTCCAATGGCATTTCTTAAACAAATGTTAATAGTGAACTATGAGAGAGTATTCTCACATCCAAAGTGAACATGTACTCTAATGGTTGGTTGTAACTTAATTGAAGTCAAGAGCATTGAAAACTATATTTTGATAGTTTATAGTAATCTAAAGATAAGGTTTAGCCGTAGAAGTTAAATATCTTTAAAAAATTTCATACATACATAACAAAGATAAGTTTAGTGAGTTTTGGATGGGCAATACCTTCAAAGAGGGAAAGAGTGTATAGCTCCAACTTATGTGGTCGCTTCGAACAACTAATTAATTCAAAATTAATATTTTATATGAATTTACTTCACCATTTATCATTAACAAATTAACCTTTATTCTCTTTAAAAAGAAATCATGGAGTAATCCGATGTTGTGGCATGGATCAATTGTTGCTAAAATCAAGACATTTCCATCATGGAATCATTCATGTGTAGAACATGGTTGTGATTGTGAGATTAGAAAACTACTAAAGCATATTAAAGAAACATGCTAAAATCACACATTAGCATAATTTTGTATTAGGAATAATTGATCTTAATTAAACCATCTCCATTTAAAAGCAAATTGGGATAGGATTAAAGAATTTACAATGTGGAAAAATGAGAAGGAAGGAGTCATTAACAATATCAATTTTTAATGAAAGCTTCATAAACACCTAAGATACATAGATCCTTTTAGGAACTCTATTTCTATGATAGTATTACTAAAAATGTTACACACATAGTCATCTAGAAAATAATAGACAAATTCAAGGGTGTGCCTAAAGAACCTTATGAATGAACTACATATGAAATTAAACGTGTTTGTTGTGTTGATATTGAAGAAGATCCTTGGTGAGATAAATGCCATCTTAGATATCACACTACACAGTGATTCTATACTACAACTTGAATCGAAACGTTGAAAGGATATGTCAAAGCCAAAAAACATTTTAACCTACATGATCCACCACTAAATACCTTTTATTGCATGGAAGAAAGAGAAACTAGTTTCTTGTAATTCCAAATGATAAGTTTTCACCCAAAGTGAAATACATAAACCATAGTGGATCTTCAATCATCAACTAAACAAAATTTATAGAACAAGTAGCATAGGAGACTCCCTAACATATATTGAATATCAAATTGAATTGTATCTCATATATATCACATTATGTTGTTTTCTATTTTCTAGTGGCATTCATATCGTTCTTTCATATAAAAAGCTATGACACCAACATCAAAGTAGATGTTAAGTAGAGAATTTGGTAAATACAAAATGTCTCAGCTAACTGTTTGTGCAAATTTCCTTCCACTTTAGGTTAGGTGTAGGTGGAAAAAATGCTAACTCCAAAATAAAATGTAGCTAGGAGAGGTTTATAATGGTCCATATAGATGTGGTAAAGAAGGATACATACACAATTAGTTTTGGAATGAGAAATATTTTCTAATTTTGTTATTTCAAAGAGTCCTCTTAACGGATTCCACTTTGGTTATAAGTTTGGGTTCACTAACAATGAAAACAAGGTCATTAGTAGGGATAATTTTGAGGATGGAAATTTATATTAGAATATAAAAACCTTGGCTAATCCTTACTTTGCAAATTCTAAAATTCTTAGTGATATTTTTTAATAAACATTCAAATTTGTAAGAATTTTATATATTTTTTATAAAATTGTGGCTATTTTTGAAGTAAAATAATATTATTCTATAAAATTTGAGAAAATCATTTTTCGAAAAATTGAAAATACAATAATTGTTTTTAGAAAAACCATGGAAAATTATCCGATGGGAGAAATTTAGTCTGTCTAGTCATTAGACAAAATAATGTATGATGAGACGATCACTATTCCATTTTTTCATATGAAACCCAAGGAGAAAAACCATGGAAAATTATTCTATGGGTGAAATTTATTACATCTCATCATTACAAAAAGTAGGTATGATTGGATGATCATTATTCCATTTTTTCTTCTGAAGCCTAGTGATATTACTTGAGCTCATAGGGAGTTTCTTAAGGTGATAGATAAGGATAGAGCCACTCTATGAAAATATAGAGGGATGAACTCCAATTTCATTAAATTTGGACTAATGTATAATCCCCTTTAGAGATAGGTTGAGATTAGTATATTTTCAAAGTAAGAAATTTGGGTTTCTAAGATGCAAAATCTAATTGACAGTCTATCAATACTCAGTGTCAAAATTGAAAAATTGATTTTCTATTTCTATTTTTGGAATCTAATTTTTCACTTTCAGAATTTGAATATTTACAATTCAAATTTAGATTTTTCACTTTAAAACAGGTATGTCCCCAATATTGATTTTGTAAACACAAATATCAAATCGAGTTTTGCAAATTTTTATTATACTATTTGCACATTTAGAATTGGATTTTTCACTTTATAAACAAGATTTTGAAATGTCATTTTCAATCACATTTAATATACATCATTAATAGCAATTTGGATTGGTTATGAATCATTTACAAGTTCCTGCCATACATGTTTTCATAATTATAATTCTTTGTAATAATATAGATGTTTTCATTGTTGATTAGACTACTTTCCCATTGTTACCATAGTTCAATCGAAATATCTACATTTGAAACATTATATGGAATACCTTGCAAAACACTACTAAGTTGGGAAAAGTTAAAGGATAGGGTAATAGCAGGACCATAATTAATTTTAGATATGGAAGATCAAGTAAAATAAATTAGGTAACAAATAAGCGAAGCACATGATAGACAAAAACGCTATGTTGATGCTCACATGATAGATAGAAATTATGAAGTAGGGGATTAGGTTTGTATCCATGTTAAACTGAACAAGAACACCATCTGGCGTGGAAAAGGAACAAAGTTGTCACCCTATTTTATTGGGTCATTCAAAGTTCTGGAAAAAGTTGGACTTGTCGTCTATCATCTTGTAGTGCCACCGAACTTGCATAAAATTCACAATGTATTTCATGTATATGTATTAAGAAATTACATAGCTGACAAATATCATAACCTTCAATGGAAGGAACTGCATGTATCATACAAGGGAACCATTTTGGTCGAACCATTACGTATACTAGAATGTAGGGTTTGCGAGCTCAAGAACCACTCGGTAGGCCATGTTAAGGTCCAGTGGGACAAGTATAGTCCTAGATCATCTACATGGGAAGACACATAAACCATATTCCAAAAATACCCTTACTTGTTTTGATTTTGAAGCACTTAATACTTTATTTTGTATATCTTTACTTTATTTTGGTTGGATACTTGAGACTATCATTTTGAACTATCCCATCACTATGAAGGGTCACATGTAAGAATGATTTCAAATTATTTGTTTAACATTGATGGTACATGAATACCAATATAAATCATGTTATCCACAATACATTGCTCGTACATGGATATTAATATGGAGTATGGTATTTCTTAACATTCTTGGTACATGGATACCAATATGAAGTCTATTATTTTCTTAACACTGTTGGTACATGATACTAATATGAATTATGAAGTATGTTATGGATTTCATTAGGGGAATTTTGAGGTATAAAATGAGCCTCCTAAGGAAATTATAAAATAATAGTGGAAATAATAAAATAAGATTAGATTACATCATCAAATTTTAGAGGGCAAAAAAAAAAACTATTTTTAACTCATATTTTCAACTTATCGCCCTATGGGTTTACTCAAATTTCAAGAAGAAACACTCGTTGGATGCATAATTTGATTCCTCATCCAAGGAGTACCCATGTTTCATACTTTTGATGGACCCTATTACACAAAAAATGAGAAATACATGAAAAACGTGATTGCAATCACATTTTTTCATCTATTTCTCATTTTTCGTGTAGCAGGGTCCATCAAAAGTATTCAACATGGGTACTCCTTGGATGAAAAATTAAATTTTGCATCCAACGTGTACTCCCACTCAAAGTTTGAGTAAAACCTTAGGTATATAAGTTGAAAATATGAGTTGAAAAAAGTAGTTTTATTATTTTATTATCTTTTAATCTTTTTACTTTTTTACTCCAAAAATGGTGAATCGTCCCTAATGGTTGAAATCATCATCTTGAATCCTATTGGTTCTTATAAAGTTGATTTTGGTTGTACATTTTTCTTAGGAGGCCCATTTTAGACCTCAAAATTCCCCTAATTGATGTCCATAATTTTTCTTTTGCATATCAACATGAATGAAGAGATGGAAATAAAGAATGAATACACTTGAATACTTCACAAGAAAGTGATATACACATTGGCTAAACATAGTCAAATATGTTATATGAACTCAATGATCAATATCATAGATGGCAGCATATTAGAAATTCATAAGAACAATTATTTGAATACAATTGGCTTTGAATATATTAATTCATATGTTATAATGTGTGGAAAAGTGTTTACCTTTTAGATTGTATCATCACCAAACCAACCACGTGTTGGCAAAACTCCAAGAAAAATTGGCATTCAATGAGATTCCATGATAGGGTGTTGACCCTAGTCTTAATAAGAGGGGTGGAGGTGTTGCCCACCATTTATCCTCAAAAAACTAGATTCATTAGAGGACTATGTGAGTCATGTTTCCCTATAAATGTGATGATGAATGTCAGATTCCTACTAGGAAATCAGGTCAGTATAGTCAACGTTGTCACCCTTGAGGATTATGGATGGTTATATCAATAGAGTTGATGCCATGGCATATTCTGGTAGAGGATAGATAAGATAGGAGTAGAAGAGATTAGGAAGGATAGGATGATTTTTGAATAACTTGGGAACTCTACTATGGTAGGGCATGGATACTAATTTTGTAAACCAATAAATGATCAAAACAAAAATGACAAAATTTCCTCGCATTATAAATGAGAATCCAATCACATGACACAATCCTTTTATGAATATAATGAACACTAAAATAATTATTGATATAATATATAAAACCTGACTTCAGGATGAATTTTTCTGAATGAGGTATGTATGTAATGACCTACCTCGAATTATGGGCAGAAGAGCAGTATTAGCATGCATACAATGCAATGCATATGATAGCTACGTATGCATGCATCGCATGCACTGCACTAGTATACATATTAATTAATTATGAAGATTGTACAAATATAAGATAAATGAATTAATTATTAAAAATAATAAATTAAATGCCTAACTACCAATAATGTAACTAATTTTTTAAGTTTAAAACACAATAATAAAATTTAATGAATATACTAAACTACTATTACAATTTAACTATGATAAAATCTCATTAATTAATAAAGCCATTTAAGTTTTGTTAAAAAAAATAAAGTCAGATGAGACTAGAGAACAAACTCAAGTAAAAAACCAAAATCTATTTAATGGTTTTAGATATATTTTAAAACCAAAAGACGGATGGCCGCTTAAAATACCATAAAGGTCATTCATCATCATGTTAGATGACATGCAGCCCATTGAAAGTTAATGATTTTTTATGGAGAGGGAGTGAGTAGATTTCGTTCCAAGGAAGAAACCTCTCAAATATAGGAATATTGAATGGGATGAAGATGGGGATTGATAGGGGACAGAAGGAAAGAAAAGAGTTAGGCAAAAGACACCTTATCTCTAGAAAGAATCTTAGGGATAAACCTGAGGCTCTAAACGCAACTGAAAACCTAGGAAACTTGAGTATTGTTCTTGGAGTTTTGGGCACGGGGACTAGAAGAATCGAAGTATTATGGGTTTGCGAGCTAGAGAGGTTGATTCCAGATAGATTTTTTCATGGAGCAACATCATCTAGGGATCGACATTAGACGGGAAAACTAGGTACATATATATATTCGAATTGGTATAAGATTTAGCTATTAATTTGGTTGAAAGAATTATGTTGCTATAAATGTAATGTGATGATACACTTTACATAAAATTTATGTTTCTAGGAACAAAACTATAATGATAGGCCTTACATACAAACCCAACATGCATGTCCCATATTGTTAAGAGATAATTTATAATTAACTATAAAAGTTTTCTAATTTCCTTACCAATTTTACACTTTGTAATAATCATAGACCAAGATTACATTTTAATTTCATTTACAATGTTCAATTTATGTTATAAGTATATCTAAGCTTTTAGTTCACTTATTTTTTTAATAAAATGGAAATAATTATGATTACATTTCATTTATATTTCAATGTTTTATTCATCATTATATCAAAACTATATTTGTTGATAAATTGACTTCCCCATACATGATTCATGATGAACCTCTTTTAAGCATTGATGTATTGACATTAGAAATGTTTACATATATGTGGTATTACCACTTTAACATGCAACACTATAATATGTCACATTGGTGTACCATGTGAGTAATAACATCTCATTTCCATGTCATTATTGAAATTTTAGCCATGATACATCATAATTTAATGTTTGTAAGTAAACAGTAATGACACTACAAAATTCATATAATTTTAATATTTATATGTTGCTGGAGTTTTTTTTTCTAAAGTTACATATGGTCTGTTGAATCAACATTTCTTAACATCAATATTTTGATGTAAGGGGAATTGTTAACCAACATTAATGGGAAAATTTTTACAAAGTTATCCTTTCTTTCAACATCTATGCTAATCTATGTTGTTTATCCAAATGTTCTTGCCAACAATCTTCATTCAAGTCAAACAATGGTGGCAATTTGTTGTACTATGCCTATAATGGGTGATAAGATGATAAGGTCATAATTCTCTATGAATTCTTTTTTCTAGCAAAGGTTTGTAGAAAAGGTTGTGGATGTCTTGACATTCTTGAGACCTCACCTCCTCTTCCATTGATATTTCTTAGACAAATGTCAATAGTGAAATATGATAAAGTCTTCTTACATCCCAGGTGAACATGATCACTCATTGTTGTCACTTAATTCAAGTTAAGAACATTCAAAACTATATTTCAATAGTTGATAGTGATCTAAAAATATGGTATAGCCATATAAGTTGAATATCTTAAAAAAAATCATACACGCTTAGTAAAGAAAAGTTTAGTGTGTTTCGGATTGCTAAGACCTTCAACGAGGGAAAGAGTCCATAGCTCCAACCAACATGATCACTTAGAACAACTAATTCATTCAAAAATAATTTTATATTAATTTCCTTCACCATATCACTAACAAGTGATACTTTATGCTATTTAAATAGATATCATGGAGTAATATAATGTGATGTCATGGATCCAATATTTCTAAAACCAAGGAGATATTTCCATCATGGAACCAACCATGTATAAAAAATGCTTGTGATTATGAGATTAGAAAAATACTAAACCATATTAAAGAGACATGCTAAAATAACACATTAGTGCTGGGACTAGCCCAACATTGTTCGGTCTCTAGGCGATTAAATGATTGTTTGGTTGATTATATGATTGCATAAACATTACAATTGTGATGACATGTGTGAGGATCAAACCATCGGATATTTTGGAGACGAGTTAGGTGGCATTCAATTTCACAATTAAGACTTTGTACTCACCTCAAGTTGCGTTTCCCGGTCCTTGCTATGCCAAAACTCCTCCTCTGTCATTCACTTGGTCATTTTCATTGTGCTTGCCGAGGGTTTGTTCTGCTATGCTCTACGACTTGGGTATGCAGCCTTGCTGCAAGTTCTGGGCGCACATCTTGGTAACTTCTGTGCTGGTTTCTTTAGGTCTATGTGGGTAGTCTCTGGCCTGGTTCGTTGGGCAATTGTGGATGTTCCTGTCATCGCCTGGGTAAGTGGTTATCTGTATTTTTTTCTCGTTGTTGGCTCAACAGGTCATCGTGCTCCGAGTTGTAGTTTGGTATGTCATGTTCTTGTTTGCAACTTAGTGGTTGGCTTGCATTCAGGCTCGAAACGATGGCGCCCTTCCACCCTCAGCTTCAATGCAAGTAGCCCCTTTTTCCTTGATTCAATTTGTGGTTTTCTTTCCTCAGCTCCTAACCTGTTTGCTCATTCGTCTCTACAGTTGTTCGAAACCCATGGGTGGAATGTTTGTCCTCAGTTCTCACTGCAATCCCTGAGGTAAGTTAAATACAAATTTTGTTATTTATTTTTCATGCACTGTAGTTTCACTTCCATGATAATGTGACTCTAACACCTATGTATCATCTTCTTTGCAGGTATTGAGGGTTTGCGGTTGGAGGTCTTTCGCAATGAATGCTTAGGTCTTCATCCAGTAGGCTCTATCAACATGAATTTCCTTTAGTCCTCGTTCTGTTTTTAGAATAGGCTTCTGGTTGTGAGGGTTTGTCACCCCTTGATGCTTGTCAAATGGCTCTCAGCTGTAAGTAGCGTCCTAGTCGTCTTGTTGTCCTGGGCTTCCACTATCTGGTTATATTTTACTGTAATTTGCTGGATATGAACGCAATTCTCAAAACCCTCACCTAGGGTTTGTCATCCTCTGACTTATATGTCTGTTGCTATGTATGAAACAACTTTCGAAACCCTCACCTAGGGTTTGTCATCCACTGGCTTTACACTTGTCCATGTTTTATCTTACAATGCTACTATGTATTTTTATACACTTGTTTTTGCAATTTTTCCTTTTTTATTGTAAACTTAGGCATTCCTCATTCCATAGTATGAAAACAAAATTACAACAGACTAAGATTCAGGTGGCTAGTCTGCCCACAGGAAACTAGACCGCCACCTATTAGCCTTGTAACCAGACCAAAATTTAAAAATGTTTTTCTCCTTCATCCTGTCATAACCATGCTTTTGACTACTTCTAACTAATCTAGCTACATGAGCATAACTTAACAACTAGGCGCATTTATGTTTTGACAACATTTTAAACAAAATTTAAAGACTCGGCTCTGTTAATCCTCGTCTGACGAGTTGACCGGGGCAGGCATTATGGCGTTGATCCCAAGTTTCACCTTCTTCTGCTCCATGACCCATTTTAGTTCCTGCAACATTTGTTCCATGTTCTTAAGAAACAGGTTTCTCGCTGCCTGGGCTTGGACGGTCGTGATCTCTTTCAGGATGGTATTCTTTAGATTTTCTGTTTCCTTCGTTATCTGGCTTTTAACCTTTTCCTCTGCCTGCTTACGTTCCTCCTCCTCTTCTTCATGGACAGCCTGATTAATCTCCATAGCCCATGCAACCACATGTTTCCTTATCCAGTACTGCTGAAGCATTTTATTGAACAGAGAGTTTCTGCTTCTTGTGTTTCCTGGGTCTAGGATCAAATCCTCCCATTCCCCGTAGGGGATTTCCTTGTTCTCACTAACGGCCCTTAGCTCCCACTCCCACCCATTTATTTGAGTGCGGATCTCCAGGGAATTTCTGGCCATATACACGTTTATCATGTACACGTTTATCATGAACATGCTCTTTTCTAAGTCTAGCTTCCTACCCCTTTTCCTTGGATTGTTGTTGGTGCCTTATTCCCGGGTCTTAGCTGGTTTTGCTTTCTTCAGTGCCATCTTGCTGTGGTCCTGAGGCCTTGATTTTATTGGTACTTTCCTACCTGTCACAACAAAAACCACAAGTCAGTACCTTTAAATTGTAATTCTGCTAAAATCCACTCGCTTACCCCCCTAGCTTTAGCATGGCGGTCTTGAGGGTGTTTCTCGCTTGCAGTTCAGGGCCATAACACGACTTTTCCTACTAAGTGGCTCATGTCCCTCCAACCTCTCTCTACTTCCCTTGGTATCCCGCACTGGCTAGCTTGGCTAAACACAGTGGACCTAGCCATCTGATGGGGAGAGCTTCCGGGATTGGCACCTCAGGAGATATCTGGAGTACATACATGGGTAGGGCTCCGATGCCCATCTTGGAGCGCGACGAGACCCGATAATGCCACCCTCCCCTCCCACCTCTCTGTTATGGGCATGGTTTGAGCCTCCCGATGGGAACCAAAATTTTCACCTCCCGAGACTCCCCTGCTCTGAAGGGAGAGGGGTGAATCAACTCATTGCTAGGGTGGCCTCTACCTATCCTACTACTGATATACTGCTTACTGTGGCAAGACAGTTCTAGACAAGCACAGACAATTCGATTTCTAGCTAAAATAAGGCCAGGAAGACAAGGACGTGATGAAACATACCACCTTTCCTTGCCGGAGCCAGGGATGAGGGCTGGTCGCTGAGTCGCACTTCTGCCTTTCCTCTTTCTTTCATGTTTCTTGCCAAACTGCATGAGCATTCCATCTGCCACCTTAGGCTATTGTTTGTTATCTATCCATTGTCCTCTCAACTAGACCTCCACTTGGTTGTTTAATTCTCCGGCTATCATCCCCGCGTCCCTGCCTCAGGATGTGGAAAAAATTGTCTGTCCTTCTTTATGCTTCATAACTCCAATATTCTCCCGGCTACTCCTATCGTATCCTTTCTGTACCCCTTATGCCACCTGTCATCCTTCCTCTGCCATTTATCCCGACTTCCCATACTAGCTCCAGATCTTCCCTTGAAGATGTCTTGGTTCTCACTTCTTCCCTGTCCTACCTTGCCCCGTCATCTGCCCAGCTCCATCATTCATATTACTCTTGTCCTTTCCCATGAATATGTTGTCCATCCCCACCCGCTGCAATCTTTCCCCGCAGCTACTGTGAGCTGCCTGATCCTGGCCGTTCACCTCGGACATGCCATTACCACCCTTATCGACATCGAGTAGTTGTTGAAGTTGGTCACGCTCCTCTGGGAGCAGCTGCTCCAGGCCTTCGCTATCTATCACCTTACCTCGATTCCGACTGCCCCAGTTCGCTAACTAGTTAGCTGGTTTGTTTCCCAATTGCCTAACATGTGATGGAATTAGGTAGTCACTTCTGGTCAGGAGTTTCCCTATTTCTCCAACGAGCCACGCCGTTCTCCAGATCTTGATGATTTTGTCCACTGGTTTTTGCTATTGTAATTTCCTTACCATGTCCACCACCAACTTTGAGTCTCCTTCAATTTGGAGGCTCTTGAATTTTACCTGTATCGCGATGCCAGGCCTCCTTCCAGAGCATACAGTTTCGCTTCATTGTTAGTCTCCTCCCTATAGTCCATCACAAAGGTTCTCAGGGTTTTACCACCATCATCCCTGAAGACTCCCCTGATACCTGCCTCACCCGAGTTATGTTTTGCGGCACCATCGAAATTAAGTTTTATGAACCCCTACGAGGGATGGCGATACCAATTTCTTTCTACCACCTCTCTCACATGGACTTTTCTTTTGACACCCCCACTTACCATACTCTAGTTTACCTCTAGTTTTTTTAGGATTTCCTCCTCCATTTACGATGCCTGCCAGTCTTCATCCTTCCATCTTTCCGTTAAGATTGTTTCTCTCATGTTCCTGGTGGTTTTCTCCCATATGTATGCTAGAGTTCTGTCTTCTACCTTGAAGATTACACCATTCTGTGCCTTCCCAATGTTCCAGAGCAAGAAACTGGCAGAAAGTAGCCATGCTCGATTAACCACCGGATTTTGGTAAGGTTTCCTCAGCCGGCTTTCTATGGTTTTTATGATGTTCTAGTAATTTCTATGATGGTGCTCAAACATTTTGAAATGGCCTTCCCACATGGTATTGCTTACTATGCATCGGTTCAGCAAATGTTCCATAGTCTCCTCCTATGAATTATAGAGCGCGCAGCGGGATGGACCTTGGCGCGCCTTCCTCTACATCTGGTCCCAGGTAAGTGCTCTGCCATGTAGCATAGTCCAAACAAAGAATGACACTTTTAGCCAGTGTTTGGTTTTCCATAGATTTTTCCTTTTTTTTGTGTCCGCCTGTTGATTTTGTTTAGCTTTTTGGTAATAGGCTTCTGCTATTGAGAAATTGCCCTGAATTCAGTTGCCCCATCTTAGAATATCAGATCCTGTTTTCCTCACCACTTTACGGGATGCCATCTCTTTGTAGTACTCATGCCATCTTTCTGTTTTGAGGGCCCTTTCCCAGTCTTCTTTCTATTTCCAGTTGTGCCAATATCCTCCTTCCCCTAGTTTCCAGAATTTTTCGACAGTTATCGCCTTAGCCTGGGACGTGAAAGCGTGGATGGCTTGAAGGTTTTCCTTATGGATGAGCCTTTCACGTTGTTGCCATGATTCCTCCCAGAACCTAGCTTTATCTCTTGCTCTTATCTCCCAAAAACTATACTCTTATCAGATCTTTGTTGCCCCTCGCCAGGTTCCAGACTGTGGAACCCCTGACCTCTGTCTGGCTTCTCACTCTTCCTTTGGGTTACCCTGCCGCCTCGTATTTCCTTTCTCAGATCACCTTCCACAGACCATGGCCACCCTGCGTCCACCTCCACCAGAGCTTCACACCCATTACTTGGTTAAGGACGAAGGTGTCCCTTAACCCTAGACCTCCATCTTTGGAGAGCCTACTTAGCCATTCCCACGAAATTAAGGCCCACTTTCTAGTCTTGTTGGTTCCCTACCAAAGAAATTTCTTGAACAAGGCGACCAACTTTTGGCTTGTAGACTTTGGGATAGCTTGGCACGACATCTGGTAGATTGGTATAGCCTGCAGAACAACTTTCAATAGAATTAGCCGGCTGGGGGGATTCAATGAGTGAAAGGTCCAGTTTTCCATCTTGTTCCTGATTTTTTAATTAAAGTTTCCCAATTAGTTGCCCTGTATTGGTGCTCATGCAGCATAATACCTGGGTATTTTGACAAGAATGTTCCAATTTTGTAGCCCATAGTGCGTGCCAAGAATCTTTGGGCAGCCTGCAGGGTGTTAAAGAAAAACACTTCAGATTTATCCTTAGTAATCTCCATCCCAGAAGCTTGGTTAAATTCAGATAAAGTTTTAACAAATCTTTGGGCCTCCTTCAGTGTGGCTTGACCATATAACATCACGTCATCTACGAATTTCTGGTGTGTAATCGGGAGATCATTCCCACAAATTTGTAGTCCCTTTAGCTGATCCCTAGAGACTTGGGCCTTGACCAACCTACCCAGACCTTCTGTGGCCAGGATGAAGAGGAATGGAGACAGGGGATCTCCCTGCCTTAGCCCTCGCAAGGGATTAAAGGCTTCAGTGGGGGTACCATTCGACATAACTAACATCACCGGGGTTCCAACCATAGACAAGATCCATTTTATCCATCTTTGTTCAAATCCATGGCCTTTGAGAATGCCTTCCAAGTGCCCCCAGCTTAGGCGGTCGAACGCCTTAGCCAAGTCTAATTTGATAAGCATACTTGGGCTACAGGAATGTTTCAAGGAGTGTATCACGTCCTGGGCCACAATAATTCCATCTGTAATCTGCCACCCTTTGACGAAACCTGTTTGCTTCAGTGCAATGAGATCCGGTAGGATCGGCTTGAGTCTGTTTACCATAATTGTTGCTAGAATTTTATAAACTACATTACATAGGGATATAGGCCTGAATCCCTACGGTTCGTTCGAGCTGCCATTCTTCGGGATCAGAGCCAAGAAAGTGGCATTCAGTCACTGGTGCATATGTTTTGAACACATAGATTCCTCCACTAAGTCTAGCAAGTCATTTCCCATAAAACTCCAGGCAGCCTAGTAAAACTCAATGGTAAAGTCGTCGGGACCCGGGGCCTCATATTTCAGCATTCTGTTGACAACTTCCTCTAGTTCTTTCTTGGTGATTACCCTGAGCAGAGCCATATTTTGTTCTCTAGTAACTTTCTTAGCGATATGTTGGCAAACCTTGTCTATTTCCTTGGTTCTGTTGACATTTGGTTATGTAACGATGTCTTGGAAATGCTCCACCAAGAGCCATTCCATTTCTTTCTGCTGCGTCACTCTGTTTCCCTAGTTGTCTTTCAAGGAGAAGATTATGTTGTGATGTCGGTGGTTCAGCATTGCTTTATGGAAGAATTTGGAATTATTTTCCCCCTCTTTTAACCATTGGACACGAGATTTCTGTTTCCACAGAATTTCTTCCTGTTTTCGTCTTTCCTCCAAATGATTGATTACCCTGCCTTCCTCCTCAGCCAGCTCTTCATTTCATCCATCCTTGATGATTTGTTGTTGTATTCCTTCCAATCTAGACTGGAGTTTTCCTTGCTCCTGCTGGATATTACTGAATTCTTCCCTATTCCATTTCTTGATTTTGCTCTTTATTTCTTTGAGTCTGAGCTGAAATGAGTGCATTTTGCTGCGGCCTTCCGTTCCCGTCTTGCTTTCCTGCCACCAGCTCCTTACTTTGTCTAAGAAGTCTAGAGATCTAATCCAAAAGGATTCAAAACGGAAGGGCCTCTTTTTATTCAGATCATTCAAGGCTATTTTGATCTTAATTGGCTAGTGATCGGACCCTATTGAGGGTAGGATAGAGGCTTCATAGAAGATATCCAACCCGATTATCTGCTCCGAGATTAGAAATCTATCCAATCTTGACGCAATTTTTTTGGCCCCACCTCTTCTATTGTTCCAGGTGAATTTCTCGTTTATAGTTGGGATATCAACCACCCTTAATTCTGCTTAGACGTCTCTGAATCTTTCCATCTCTGGGTCTTCTCTGCTTATTCCACCTTTTTTCTCTTCTCTAGAAGTTATCAAGTTGAAGTCTCCTACCATAATCCATCTCCGCTCCTGGTACATATTTCTAATATTTTCCAAGTGGTTAAGGAATAGGCCTCTATCAACATGGGTATGGGGCCTGTAGACAGTCGAGACCGCCACCTATTCACTTTTCCCAATGAGTCTAAATCTTCCTGTCAGGATTCTTGGCATTCCTATCCACCAATCTGATAGGACTTCTACTGGATTCCAAATAATTGTTATCCCTCATGCACTTCCTTTGGCGTCTATGGTTACTTTTTCATATCTTGGTTTTATTTTACTGAGAATTTCCTCCATCCTCTGGCCAAATATTTTTGTTTCTTGGATAAGCATAATTTGTGGTTTTTACTTCCTCAGTCTTGCCACCAGATGTCTCTGTTTCCCTTTGTTGTTTAAGCCTCTCATATCCCAAGATGTCAAAATCATTGGTTAACTTGGGATAGGTTTTGAAACACCACTGACAGCGGGACACTCTCCCTGTATTGACCAACATTTCTCTCATGAGTTGGATGGAGTCCTTAATATTTTTCCTTCCTCTTTTCTTTTTCCCTCCCTTTCCTTGTCCTTGTTGATCTGTTCTTCTTTCCTTCTAGCTGTCTTGGAATTATTCTGGTGTGGCTTTGCCTTTCTCTACTTTAGCTTTATACTGCTGGAAGGTTTCCGCATACAACCTCTTTTGGTCTTCCGAGATAAACCTCTCATCTAAGTTCCTCCATTCATTCCATAGTTTTCTTAAGACTTCTTCCTCTTGACTTAGATCTTCCTTGTTTGTCTCCAAGTCTGCCTGCATCTGTTCAGCTTGTTCGTCCTGTTCCTTGCCTTTCTCCATGGGCTCACTCGGGGCTTTCCTTTTTGAGTGGTTTCTTTCACTACTCTCGTTATTCTCTGACCCCTTATCCTCTCGATTTTCCATGGTTTGGTCTTCCTCTTCGCCCTCTTCCTATAATATTGCAAAGTTGTTTGATTTCTCTAGGGTTGATTGCTTTTCCTTCCCATCTTCCTGGGGGGTTTCCTTATTTCTTTTCCTTTTGCTTTTCACCTCTTCATATCCTTCCTGGTCTATTGGCTCTTTCTTTTGCAGGGGGGGCTCCTTTCTTCTTCTTCCCTTGTAATCGGGCATTCCTTAGCCAGATAGCCATGGACATGGCACCTATGGCATCTAAACAGGATGTCCTCATAGTCTAAGTTTTGCTGCCAAACTTCTTCATGATATTCAAGTTCCACAAAGTCTGGGATGGGGCTTGCTAGGTTCATATAGACACATATCCTAGCGTATGAGGTTACCTTCCTTTCTTCGTGGTTTCTGCTATCTTCACGAAACTTCCTATTAAGTTTCCTATCCCCTCCGAGATTTCTGGGTCCCAGAAATCTATAGGTAGCCCAAATAAATGAACCCAGACAGGCACTGCTAGAAATGTTTCTTTATCAGGGTTGTAGCATTCCTCCCATTAACGCATAAACAGACCAGCATTATAATAGAAATAAGGGCCATTTTCAAATACCTTTTCCTTGTCTTGTAGGTTTGCGAAATTTACTGTGAAGAAACATTTCACTCCCAACTTGATCTCGATGTGGCCTTGGGGCTGCCATTTTTGTTGAATCCACTTCGTAAGATCTCTCTCTGATGTCCAGACCCCTACAAACTTACAGATAAGGGCATGATCCCTCATGTAGCTTCTGTACCTTTCCAGTTTATTCGCTGGAATCACGAACCTGGGTCTCTCCTCTGCACATGGTAGGCATCTTCCCATGCGGCCTTCTTGCCAGGTTGCTCCCAGCACCGGTCTTGCACTTTATTTCTCCTTTGTCACCTGACTGTTCTGGCCATCTTCTACCACTGTATCTCAATAGGAGGGGATCTCTCCCCTCCTGACATCTTCTGTCATGCCTTTTGTCTCTTAGTTCTCTGCTGACTTTTGCTGGTCTATTCTATTACCTGGCCCTTGGCCCTTCCTTTGCTCCTCCCCGAGGGTTTTACCACCTTGCCGCCATTAGGTTTTTAGTTGCAGAGCAGCCATTCACACAAACCATGTTGCCTTGTTTTTGCAATTTTGAAGAAAAGAACTTCAGGAAGGAAAATTGGGTTCCGTTTACTTGAATGTCATTTATGCGATTAGGCCGTCGTTCTTTTGGTTTACTCTGGATTCTACAACTGGACTACAATTATTGTTTTTCGGCTATGCTTGTGATGTTTGATACGAACATGAGAGAATGTTGTACTTGCTCTGGTAATTTATTTGACAGTCAATTTAAAAAAATAGAAAATTTTGTTTGGCCTGTACTGGAATTTATTTGTGTCACTCCTTTTTTGTCTTCACTATTTGCTTCAATGGAAATGTAAGCTTCATAGTAGGTTTCCCAGACTCCTATTTACCACCTCCGTTTGTCCGCCGGTTTGCGAGTGGTAAGCAAAGTTGTAACTCAGCTGTGTATCCATTTTCTTCCACAGAGTATGCCAAAATTGGCCTGTAAACTTCACATCCCTGTCTCAAAGGATAGACTTAGGCAACCCATGTAACCTGACAATCTCTGTGAAAAACAAGTGGGCCATGTGAGTGGCATCACTAGTTTTTCTGCAAGGGATGAAATGCGCCATCTTCAAGAGTCTGTCCACTAATACCATCACCGAGTCATAACCTCGCTGTGTCTTAGGTAGACCCAAGACAAAGTCCAAGCTGACTGAGTCCCATGGCCTGCCTAGAATAGGTAATGGCGTGTACAGTCCCGTGTTTTGACTGTGACCCTTTGCCAACTGGGACACTTTACATCTGGTCACAAATTGTTGTACATCCCTCCACATCTTTGGCCAAAAGTAGAAATGTCTGAGCTGCTCGAGTGTCTTGTCCATGCTAAAATGTCCGGCTAGACCTCCACTATGCTTCTCCCGAATAATATTCTCTCTCATTGAGCAGTCAGGTATGCATAGCTGCCCTCCCTTAAACAACAGTTTCTCTTGTAAGTTGTAGTCCAACCATGGACTGTTATCTCTCACCAAGGGATTCTGACATGCCTCATAGGCTTCTTTAAAATCTGTATCAATCTGGTATAAATCCTTTAAGTGCTCAAACCCCAGCACTTGCACAGTACTCTCCTGCAGAAGTAAAGCTCTCCTACTTAGTGCATCTGCCACCTTGTTGGCCTACCCACTGATATGTCTCTACACGAAGTTGAAACTCTGTAAATACTCCACCCATTTGGCATGTTTGTAGTTCAGCTTGTGCTGTTGCATAACATACTGTAGTGCAGAATTATCTAAAAACAACACAAATTTGTTTCCCAGCAGATAATGCCTCTAGTGTTTTAATGCATGTATAATAGCATAGAACTCCTTGTCATAAGATGAATATTTTTGTCTGCTTTCATTTAGCTTCTTGCTGAAGAATGCTACAGGCTTATCCTCTTGGCTGAGTATAGCTCCAATAACCATACCGCTAGCATCACAGCAAACCTAAAAAGGCTTCTTGAAGTCTGGAAATCTCAGGATCGGCCTCTCTGTGATCTTTCTCTTTAATAGTTGGAAACTTCTCTCCACTGCATTCGTCCATTGAAGAGGTTGATTGGCCTTTTTAATGGTTTCCAACATAGGTGCACAAATTTCACTAAAATTCCTTATGAATTTTCGATAAAAACTCGCTAGTCCATGAAAGCTACGTACCTCAAATAACTTTTTTAGAGATGGCCAGTTAACTGTCGCCGCAACCTTCTCTGGATCCATCTTCAGTTCATTTTCTGCTATTACAAAGCCCAAATAAATCAATTCCTTCCACAAAAAAGTACATTTCTTCAAATTTATTAGTAGTTTATTCTGATGTAATTTTTCCAACACTTTCCAAACATGTTGAAGGTACTTCTCCCTTGTCCTGCTGAAAATTAGTATGTCGTCTAGGTACACTATCACAAATTTTCTAATGTACTCCTTCAGCATCTCATTCATTAGCCTCATAAATGTACTGGGCGCATTGCTCAGTCCAAATGGCATGAACAGCCATTCATACAATCCCTCATTTGTCTTAAACGTTGTCTTCCACTCGTCCCCCTCTCATATCCGAATCTGATGATACCCGCTCTTCAAGTCTATCTTAGAGAAATATATTGCCCCGCTTAAACAATCCATCATGTCATCCATCCATGGCAGTGGAAACCTATACCGGATGGTGATTTTGTTGATGGCCCTCGACTCTGTGCACATTCGTCACTCTCCTCCCTTCTTGGGGGCGAGAACCGTTGGGACTGTGCAAGGGCTCAAACTTTCCCTTATCAATCCTCTGTCTAGCAGTTGTTGCACTTGCTTCCTAATCTCTTCATTGTCCTTGGGGCTCATTTGGTATGCCACTTTGTTCGGCAAACTGGCTCTGGGTATGAAGTCAATATGATGACTTATGCTTCTTTTGGGGGGTAATTTGTCTGGAAAGTCATCCACCACTATGTCCGTAAATTCCTGCAACATCTGCTGGATTTATGGAGGTAAATCTAATACCTCTGTATGCAACAACACTGTTTTTGCTATCTTTACAACTGCATAACCCATCTCACTGTCCTCAACTTGTCTCAGAAATTGTTTTCTACTAACCAACAATGCTTTTGGTTCACTTGTCCCTACTGTCCCTTCCTCCTTGATGGGCACAAGCGTATGCTTGATTCCATCCTTGACAAACTTATAACAAATCGTCAATCCATCATGCACCATATTTCTATTGTACTGCCAAGGCCTGCCCAATAGTATGTGACATACATCCATCGGCATGATGTCACAAATGACTTTATCCTTATATCTACCTATTTGAAACTCCACCTTGCTCTATTCATCCACCAACAACTGATGGCCTTTTTGCAGCCATAAGACTTTGTAAGGGGTGGGATGTTTCAACCGCTTCAATTTCAACTTTTCCACCATCTCTGTGGACACCAAGTTATATGTACTACCGTTATCAATAATTAACTTACAACACTTACCATGTGACTTACAAACTGTTCTAAACAAAACCTTTCGCTGTGTTTGTTTGATAACCTCTTTGGCTGGTTTTAACAACACCTTGTTCAACACCAGGGCTTCCCCTGTCTCTCGAGCATTTTCTGCTTCTTGGGGAGGTACCGCTGCTTCCTCTAGTTGTGTAACATATGCACCCCTGTGTCCAGCTTGATCTATCTCTAGAAATTCAAATGATCTGTGTCCCCATTTATGACACCTGTAACATTGATAACCAATGCCTCTACCTCGGCCATTTCCCCTGCCTCGCTAGGATGACCTGTTGCCTCTCGCATTATCACCTCTATCCATTGATCCAAAAGCTCTAGAATTGCTGCCTTCCTCATTACTACTAGCAGTCCACCATCTGCCATATGACTGGCCTTTCCCCCTGCCGGCTCCTCGTCCTCTCTGGGCATTCTGCCTTCTAGTAATTTTCTCTTCAGCTTTCAACGCACTCTGATACGCTTCTTCAATGTTCTTTGGAGACAAAATACTAATTTCATCTAAAATTTCTAGTCTTAAGCCATTTACGTACGTGGCTATCCTTTCGGTGGCATCCTCTGTATATCTAGCTCTTAAGTTCACTCGATAGAACTCCTCCGTGTACTCCCTTACCGTCATTCCTTTCTGTTTCAGATTCTGCAATTTCCTGTGTAGTGTAATCTGATAATCTTTTGACAGAAATATGCCCTTCAACTTGGCCACCATCCTTGACCAAGTTTTGATTGGCAACTTGTTCAATCTTCTTCTCTCCATTTGGACACTATCCCACCACAAGGCTGCATGTTGCTTCAATTTCGTCACAATGAACTTAACTTTGAGGTCTTCGTTGACTTCCTCACACTCAAAATACTTATCCATCTCACTGATCCAATCCAATAGAACCTCTATGGACAGGCTGTCGTCATAGGTTGGGAGATCTAGTTTGGGTATACTGCTTGCCACTAAAACAGATCCCAATAGTCTCACTTTTGGGGTCTCACCATCTGGTCCATCTATTGCTGCTTCAGCTTCCTCTTCATTGTCATCGCCTACCTCTAGGTCTCTTCTTCTCCCTGCCTCTATTGCCTCCAAACGAGCAGTAAGAATCCTCATCTCCTCTCTCAGTCCTTCCTCTGCTATCCTTCGAGCACCTCTACCACAACCTCGCCTTCCTCTGTCCATTTCTTCAATAAATGTCACCTGCTCTAATACCACTATGATGGGACCAACCCAACACTGTTCGGTATCTAGGCGATTAAATGATTGTTTGGTTGATTATATGATTGCATAAACATTACAATTGTGATGACATGTATGAGGATCAAACCATAAGATATTTTGGAGACAGGTTAGGTGGCAATCAATTTCACAATTAAGACTGTGTACTCGCCTCGGGTTGCATTTCCTTCTCCTTGCTATGCCAAAACTCCTCCTCTGTCGTTCACTTGGTCATTTTCATTATGCTTGCCGAGGGTTTGTTCTGCTATGCTCTGCGACTTAGGTATGCAGCCTTGGTGCAAGTTTTGGGCGTGCCTCTTGGTAACTTCTACGGTAGTTTCTTTACGTCTGTGTGGCTAGTCTCTGGCCTGGTTCGTGGGCAATTTTGGATGTTCATGTCATCACCTGGGTAAGTGGTTATTTGTATTTTTTTTCCTGCTTTTGGCTCAATAGGTCATCGTGTTCCGAGTTGTAGTTTGATATATCATGTTCTTGTTTGCAACTCATTGGTTGGCTTACGTTTAGGCTCAAAACGATGGCGCCCTTGCATCCTTGGCTTCAATGCAAGTAGCCCCTTTTTCCTTGATTCAATTTGTGGTTTTCTTTCCTTAGCTCCTAACCTGTTTTCTCGTTCGTCTCCGTAGTTCGTCTAAACCCGTGGGTGGAAAGTTTGTCCTCGGTTCTCACTACAATCCCTCGGGTAAGTTAAATACAAATTCTGTTATTTATTTTTCGTGCACTGTAGTTTCACTTCCATGATAATGTGACTCTAACACCTGTGTATCGACTTCTTTGTAGGTGTTGCGGGTTTGTGGTTGGAGGTCTTTGGTAGTGAATGCTTTGGTCTTCGTCCGATAGGCTCTCTCAACATGAATTTCCTTTAGTCCTCATTCTATTTTTAAAATAGGCTTCTGGTTGTGAGGGTTTGTCACCCCTCGATGCTTTTCAAATGGCTCTCGGCTGTAAGTAACATCCTGGTCGTCTTGATGTCCTAGGCTTCCACTATCTGGTGATTTTTTACTGTAATTTGCTCGGTATGAACGCAATTCTCAAAACCCTCACCTTGGGTTTGTCGTCCATTGGCTTATACGTTTGTTGCTATGTATGAAATAATTTTTGAAACCTCACCTAGGGTTTTTCATCCACTGGCTTTACACTTGTCTGTGTTTTATCTTGCAGTGCTACTATGTATTTTTATACACTTGTTTTTGCAATTTTGAACAAAAGAACTTTAGGAAACAAAATTGGGTTTGGTTTCCGTGAATGTCATTTATGCGATTAGGTCGTCGTTCTTTTGGTTTACTATAGATTCTACACGTGGACTGCAATTATTGTTTTTCGGCTATGTTTGTGATGTTTCATACGAACATGAGAGAATGTTGTAGTTGCTCTGGTAATTTGTTTGACAATCAATTTAAAAAAATAGAAAGTTTCTTCTAGCCTGTGGATGTTTGGTCCGTACTGGAACTTATTTGTGTCACTCCTTTTTTGTCTTCGTTGTTTGCTTCAATGGAAATGTAAGCCCTCGTTCTGGCATCTTCTCTTCTGTCTCGCTGTTAGGACTGGTTCTTTTTCTCAGCGAAAACAAAGAGAATTAAACATAATGGTGTGTGAACAGTATGTTGTCTATTCAGATGCTCATTAATTAGAAAAAGCAATAAAAATACAGTAGGACATACAGATGGACTAAATTGATTTCACCGTTATTGTTATTATTCGAGTGCAAGAAGTGTTGAACCCTGCATATGACTTTCACTGTTACATTTATATGTTTCTTGTTCATAGTTGATGAAACTATATAGTTACTTTTCAGTTGTAGACTTTGCACTTACATGGCTATTAAGCATTCAGTTCTGTCTTTATGACAAGATTTTCCTTTTGGACACATTTGTTTTTTTTTTCTTTTTAGAATAACAAGACAATTATTAATCCATGGTTTATTAAAGATAGACAAGTAATAACCCTAACCGATCAAACTACCTTTGACTAATTCAGAGATTAAGTTAGAAACAAAAATCCTACCTCCTATTCCGACAAACTAACATAAAATATAAACAAAATGTCAACTCAACTTTTCAACTCGGTAGAGACCGACACCTGGTCATGGTGCCTAAGCTAGATGCTCCTGCATCAATTAGCATAATTTTATATTAGCCATAATTGACCTTAAGTAACTCATCCCCATTTAAGAACAACTTGGGATAGGATTGAAGCAATTACAGTGTGGAAAAATGAGAAGGAAGGAGGCATTAACAATATCACTTATTAATGAAAACTTACTAAACACCTAAGATATATAGATCCTTTAAGAACTCTATTTTTGTGATAGTCTTACTGAAAATGTTAGAAACTTATACATCTATAAGGTGATATCAAAAATCAAAGGTGTGCCTAAAGAACCTTGTGAATGAATTGCACACTCACCTAAATGTGTTTTTTGTGTTCATATTGAAGAAGCTCCTTAGTGATCCAAATGGAATCTTAGATATCACATTTTAAAGTGCTTTAATACTACTACTTGAATCAAAACATTGAAAGGATATGTCAAAGCCAAAAACCTTTTTAACTCACATGATCCGCCAATAAATACTTTTGTTTTGTGGAAGAAAGAGAATTTAGTTTCTTGTAATTCTAATGGACAAGTTTTCGGCCAAGTTAAAGACATAAAATATAGTGGACCTTCAATGCTCAACTAGTAAAAATTTATAAAACAACTAGCATAGTAGATTCCCTTAACTATATTGTATATCAAATTTAATTTTACCTCATATATATCAAATTTAATCCTTTGCTATTTTCTATTGATAGTCGTACTTATCTTTCATATAAAAATATATGACACCAACATCAAAGGATATGTTAAGTTAGGAAAATACAAAAGCTTTCAAGTATTTGCTTGTACAAGGTGCCTTCCACTTTAGTTGAGGTGTAGGTGGAAAAAATACTAAATCCAAAATAAAATACAGCTAGGATTGGCTTATAATCATCCATATAGATGTGGTGAAGAAGGATACACACATAATTAGTTTTGGAATGACAAAAAATTCTAATTCTATTATTTCGAAGTTATTTTTAACGATGGATTTCACATCAGTTATAAGCTTGGGTTCACTAACAATGAATGTAAGGTCATTAGTAGGGATAATTTTCAAGATGGAAATTTATCTTAAAATATAAAAACCTTGGCTAATCTTACTAATCCTTACTATGCAAATTCTAAATATTTTGGTGATATTTTTGTCCAAGCATTCAAGTTTGTAAGAATTTTATGTATTTTTTATAAAATTGTGGTTATTTTTAAAATAAAATAACTTTATTTTACAAAATTTGAGCAAATCATTTTTCAAAATAATGAAAATCCGATAATTTGTTTAGAAAAAACAATTGAAAATTAGCCCATGGGTGAAATTTACTCCATCTAGTCATTAGAAAAATGTACAAGTATAGGAGATGATCACTATTCCACCTTTTCATATAAAGCCCAAGTAGAAAAAGCATCGAAATTTATCCTATGGGTGAAATTTATGACATCTTTTCATCAGAAATATGATGAGATAATCACTATTCCATTTTTTCATATGAAGCACAAGGATTTTAATTGAACCCATAGAGAGTTTCTGAAGGTGACATATAAGGATAGACGTACTCCAAGGAAATATGGGTTAAACTTATTACAGCTTGTCATTAGAAATATGATAAGATAATCACTATTCTAGAAATAGGATGAGATAATCACTATTCCATTTTTCATATGAAGCACAAGGATTTTACTTGAACCCTAAGGATAGAGCTACTCCGTGGAAATATAGGGGGATGAACCTCAATTTCATTATATTTGGAATAAAGTATAATCCCCTTTAAAGATAAGTTGAGATTAGTAAATTTTCAAAGGGAGAAATTTGGGTTTCTAAGATGCAAAATCCAATTCACAATGTGGCAATACTAAGTATCGGAATTGCAAAATTGATTTGGTATTTCCATGTTTAGAATCTAAATTTTCACATTTATAATTTGAATATTCATTTTCACTTTAAACATAAATGTCCCGAATATTGATTTTGTAAACCCAAATATAAAATCTAGTTTTACAAATATAGTTTTCCAATTTTCAATTATATTATTTACACTTTTTAGAATTGGATTTTTCGTATTATAAACCATAATTTCAAATTTCATTTTAAATAAAATTTAATATACATCATTCATAGCAATTAGGATTGGTTACAGATCACCCACAAGTACTTTTCATATCTGTTTTCATAATTATAAGTCTTTATAATAATTTACATATTATGTGTTTTTTATTAAACTATTTTCCCAGTAGATTTGAAAATCAATACTTACAAAAGTTTTCATTAGTTATTTTTTGTATAAATGGAAATTGTCGTAGGAAATTAATAGAAATGGTTTTCAAATTTCTAAATACATAGTTTGATATATATAAGAAAATATAGAGATTGAAGCATAAAACACACTTTAAAGATGGATCCAAATCGCATAAAACGCTAGTATACCACATGAAATAAATGAGAGAGAAAATAAAAATTATAGATGCAAAATAAAGTAGACAAGTTTTAACGAATGTGAATAAGCTCTATACCTAAGCGAAACATTAGTACAATATCACTTCTGTAAAAAAAGTAGTTCGAAGACCTCATTACGAGGTTCTTTTATTCCTAGATGTATGATAGATACCCTTTCCAATGGTTATAAGTAGCTTGGATGTATGAAAGGATTTCTTTTGACTTTAACGGAAATTCAAGACACATGTACTTAATTTGGAAAATGGATCAGGAAAAATGGAGATACCTCCTAAATTTCGTGGGAAACATAATGTTTGAACGCCTTCGTTACCTATGGGAGATAATATATTTTCCCTTAAGGGTAGGAGAAAATCATATGATTAAAATACATTATTTTTATTTTACCAATCTTAGAGAGGACCAAGGAAGGGGATTAGTGTCCTTGGAAGAAGAATCAGGAATGGAAGAGGTTGAGGAATACCACCAATTAACCATTATCAATAACTTAGTCAAAAGTGATGGATATACAAAATCTCGATAGGGACATGGTAGGCATCCCCATACTTATTGAGATCAAATCGTGTGCCCAACCTAAAAGGGCCATGTAAGTAAGAAAAAAATGATATCTCCATATATTACCATATGAGGATGGAAAGAAGGTGTTGAAGTGTAATACATTGAGATGAAGTGGTTGCATATACTTATTCCTAGATTAAAATCTCTTGGTCCAACATGATAACTATTACCAATCTAGGTACGTAGGAACTAATGGACATTTTTAAAGAGGGGAACAACTTGAGAAGCCATACTAAATAGGAAAGGTGCTTCAAATATCCCAAATGTGTTAACTGAAAGGAAGCCCAAATTAAGGAAAATTTAAGCCAATCAAATTTTAGAAACCACATAAAAAGATGAATCATGAATATATGTATGGATCTCAGTGGTGCAATAATGAGCTAGATTCAAGCATGTGATATGCTACTATGTTGAAGAGAAATGAGGAATCTCTCAAATTTGTAGAAGATAAACCATAAAGGAGTTGGATAGCTATGATGTTACATACAACTAGCCCCTATCATAAATTTGTTATTTTTAATAAGGAAATGTCCATTGTAATCCAATAATAGAAAGGGTTCCTTAGGCACAACATCCTAAGTGCAACAAGTAGAGATATATATCTAGGAAAAAATGTGAAGGCTAGATAATGCAAGAAGTTAAATGAAGGGAAACCCCATCTTAAGGGATAACACAACTCACACATATCAAAGATAGTGGGAGAATAAAATAAAATGTTAATTCATTAAGTGTATGCTTCTGAAACATGCCATAATGAGCCATAGTGAAGAATGTGAGAAAAACCCAAGTCAAAGAGAACTTAGGCCTATTCCTAATTAGTTTGAGGCAATAGCTAATGAATAATATAAGTTCTAGGTACACTCTCCTATAATTTATTCCTTTAGAATGTAGGTGTTGAAATTGATAGGAAAATCCCACTACATTCAAGGTAATGATGAGTCCTTAAAACCAATACAAGGTAGAAAGTAGGATGTGACTAAGAGAATAGCACCAAAGATGGGTGGGAAGTTAAAAAGAGGTTCACTCAAGACTTTCCTTGTTCAAAGTATAAATTCATAGCTAACGGGGTAGTGACTAAAACCATTCCATAATGAGTGATTTATTAATAGGAAAATAGATTTCCAAAGACATATTAATAAACATGGTGATATTGGGAGGTCAAAACATGACAACAAAAAATGGGTATGACTCATAGAGGATTACCAAACTTCAATATGATGTACAATGGAACTTACAAAAATCCTTATGACATAAAAATCACTTATTATAGATGCTCTAAATAATGGAAACATATGGATTATGCCACAAACTAAACCAAGTAATACAATATCATAGAGTCCTCTTTTAATTTCAAAAGGGGTGCCAACATGAGAATTAGGTAAATGATTTCCTCCTAATATATCAAAAAGGGGTGTCAAAAGAATATGAATTATGTGTAGTACTAAAGTAGAAAACATGGCATACTAATATTTCAAAATGAGTGCTAAGAGGATACAATAAATATAACCATTATGTCAAAAGACAAAACATCAAGTTGAAATCCCATGAGAGAAACGAAATGGTGATAAAAAGGGATAATATTTACATAAATTTTATATAAAACAACTATATCGTGGTAATTTTGAAGGTGAAAAGTACAAATGGAAGTTATCAAGGGGAGGGGAATTAACATAAATCTCCTTAAGGGGTGGAGAATAGTGGCATAAAAATAAAGAATTTTCATGGTGTGAATGAAATGAAGGGCTTGTGATATGTATAGTTCAATAAGTACCAACTATAAATGTAGGAGTCTAGAGAGGAAGGTTTTCAACATAAGGATAATAATAAATGTGATTTTAACTCTAGGATGCAAATTTATTGGACTCTCAATTATAAGAGGAATAACACAACATTAGCACCAAAATGCAACAAGGGTCACTATTCTAGGACACCCATGGCAGTAAGGACATATCACTTGGTGGATTGGAAATGAAAAATTTGGACGGGCTAATCTATCTACCAAATAAAATGTGGTCTTATAGACTATTTCTAGGGAATGAAAGGAAAATGCAATTAATTGAAGGTAGTTAAACTATCCTATATGATAATGAAATGAGGCCTAAGTGAGATCATTATCCATGAATCAAAGGGTTATCCATAGTGGATTCTTAGACATAAGTCAATAAAGAAATAATAATGAAGGTGCTCAAGTAATGGAAAAAGAATATGTAAAAATTTGAAGTAAAAATTACAACCTTTAATGTTTTTGGGAAGAATGGCCTTTCTCATGAAGTATCAAATCAAGGAATTCCAATAATACCCTTTTGAATAGATGTGAATAGCGGATCAATCAAATTTTGTAGATTCTCATGTAACCTAAAGTTAATAAAACCATACAATAAGTTCCCTCTTTCAGTCCATGTGGTTTAGGGTATTTTTTTAGAATTTAATATTTGTCCTATATATAGTATTATAGGCGTCTATTCTAGTTTGAAAATTCATGCATATAGAATCTAAGTGAATACTCAATAAAAAAACCATGTAATTCACTAATTAAAATTGATAATTTTTTGGATAATATCATCCATTTAATCACATATATGTAAAAAATAGGTTAATTTTTGACCAAATTGGCGAATATTTTTTTCAAATGTCCAAAAAATAGCCCATTTGCGAAATTTCGCCCCTAGAATTTTCCGTGACGAGGTTATAAGAATA
>APFE030973089.1:0-22789 GCA_000404065.3 Pinus taeda
CCCTAGAGGCAAGGAAAGGTGTTAGCTTGCCTATATTATGTATTTTCTTAGTCATTTTGAGAGGTTGGAAGGTTGGACTCTTGAGAGAGCAGTAGCTCATTGTATTATCTCTTGTATCTCTGCAATTTTTGGCAAGGAAGACCAGGGTTTTGCAGTCATCTTTGAGATTCTTGTGGACTCATGTGTTGATGGTGTGTTTCTTCAGTCATTGTAAGCTTTGTTATGTGTTGCATTTTCCTTCTATACTTCTGCATATTAAACAAATGAAGTGATAAAGTAAGAATTCATGCTTGTCATGCTCTGCTTTTAAGTTTGTTTAATTTTGATGTTTTCTACTATTTAAAGAGAATTCAAATTCATTGTTTGCTCTCTTTAGCCTTCTCTCTTTCATTCCTGACCATTCACTTCAATCAAAGGCATCAGCACGGCCTCCTACCTCGCCCCAAAGACTCCCCTGCAGAAACTGTGTCCCATCCCCGCAGCCAAATTTTCCCTCTCCTCAACTTGCCACCAAAAAACCCAAAAACCCCAAAATCAAATTCTTTTATCAATTTACTAGCCTAATATCAGTGTTACTTTGTTGGTCATCTCCCTAATTGCATATTTTACGAGATAGACCAGAGAGAGCCTTCTCCTGCCCCATAGGGCTAGCTACGAGGCTGAATGGTTTGATGTAGCTTTGAGATTTGCCTTTCTCAGCCTGAGGTGAAATGTCAAACGCTAACAGCCCCAACACCCTAGTGAGACACAACTCACCCTAGAACCACCCTAACACCCTGAAGTGTTCATAGGCCCCAACCTGTAGGCGACTTCATACACCTGCCTAGCACCTCCCTAACACCCTATAATGACTGAAATAAGACAAGAGTGTGGATTACCATACCAAGGACAACGACCCACAATACAATATGATTTACAATAATTTCAAACACCCAATCACACTATGACCTGCAACCCAACCATGACGTCATCCCAACAGAGACTCCTATACCTCCCAATAATGCCTTTTCGACTCTAGGCAAATTGACTCTTTTATAATAATTACTCTTCTAATGATGACACTTTTACAAATGACTCTTTTACAACTTTACAATGATGACTCTTGGCCTTGACACTTCTTCACAATATACGGATGGTTGTCATGTCTTTAAAGGATGTCCCACTATAATGCTTCCTTTGATTTGATACTTATACTCTTGAATTCTTGCTTGAAGTTGTACTTGAATCTTCTTCTACCTGCCTGCAAAATTTGCTTGGCAGAACTAATCCCAAAACAAAACAAAATAACCTTCAACTTACCTCTGCCTACAAAACACATGTAAGTGCATAATAATGAATAAATACAAATTACAATTACAATGCATACATGATGTGTGCTTGTCACTTTTGTTGTTGACTTGTTGCAGTAGTAGCTTAAGACTCCCACTCTTGATATAGGCTTAGAATCTATGCAAGACTATATCCAAAACTGACCTAAAGATATATACAATAAAAACTAATGACAGACCCTAGACTTGTGATGGAACAAGTTCTAAGTACAACAACAAAGAACATTTTATCAACTATGACAAGACAAGTAACATGAACTTACAACATCATATAGATTTAGTAGACTTGGTGTAGCATCAAGAATATGTAGCATCAAATGTGTAGTATCAAGAATAGGACATCCGAAATGTGGTATCAAAACTAATCGTGACATATAGAGACATAGAGATATAACTGAGACCTTGTATGTACTTATGTTGTCCTACAAGAACATATGTTAGAGATGATATTCATATTTCAAATGTAAACACTAATCATACATAACTTGTTGTAGGAGGCTTACCCTTGATTGTTGATGTGTGGTCCTTACTATAGTGATCCTTGAATGTAAGCTTTTTCTTTCCTTCTAGGACCTCGATATTGAATATGTTATATCTATGTAATTTTTTATCTCCAGAGTCTGGAATTTCGTCCTGTGGTAGCCCTATGAGGCCTAGTTCCAACTCCACAGGTATGATCAAGATTGGATTCTTGAAGAAAGAGTTATGTCCAATCTCCCACGATGACTTGATTAAAGATTGGTTTAGTAGAGATAAATTGTACGAAGTGCCACGTGTCAGTGTTGCGACCTTCGGCCCTAAAAACGATACCCAACAAACCAAATTCCTTCCTATTTCTGTCACTATTTATAAAATTTGAATCCAATACTTAGACAGAATGTTATGATGATTTTCCCAACGTCTCTTGTTTGACATGGAATTCGGGAGCCTGCAAAAGCCCTCACTTCCCCAAATCATATCTTTGAAAATATAGCGAACAAATATTAGAAATTAGGTCATGACATTCATCATGATTTGGACTCAAATAGGTTTTAATTTCAGCTTCTGAAGCATCGCAGAAATAAATTATAGCGAAAATTCCATGATGACCTGTTTGAAGCCACAAAATCCCTACTAGAGGAGGATATGAGGGTCACTATTTATATGAATGTCTTGAGTTGAGAGGGTCCTCAAGAAGTGAACATTGGAGGGATTTTAGGAAAAAGAAAAATTATTAATTATTTACTATTCAATGACCACAACCAATTATGAGTGCCATGCCACAACCCTGTAGGGTTTTATCCCACTAACTGGGGTTACTAACTTCAAGCACGAATATCTCTCAAACCGTGAAGAATTAGGTGGTGTGCCATATATCAGTGGAAATATATCAATGAGTAGAATCCATATAGAAGATCATTGACTTAGAATAGAGCAATTTGTCAAGTCAAATTTCCAATGAAATATTTGGGTAGCCCCTGGTGCTGATTGGGTTGACATCAATGACAACTATTGATCAATAATATCTCCCTTTGTCGTTGATGGCAACACAAGTACTCCCCCTGCAATCATGAAACCTTTTCCTACTGCCTTCTCTCCCCCTTTGTCATCAAATGCAAAGGGTAACTCCCCCTAACAAACAACCATCCTGCGAACCTGTACACACCTCCACTCCCACTTTCTACTCGAGTAGATAAGGGAAAGAGTCTAATGAAAACTTGGGAGAATCCCAAGCTTTTAGTGAAGATACTCAAATGCTTCACGAGGTAATGGTTTGGTAAATAAGTTAGTAATTTGTTCCTTTGTGCCAACATATTCAAGCTTGATATTCTTTTCAGTGACCCACTCTCTAATGAAATGATATTTAGTCACAATTTGCTTGGTTTTGGAATGCATCACGAGATCCTTGGAGATACTGATGGCGCTGGTGTTATCTCAAAATATGTGAATATGATCATCAAACTTGACTTGAAGATCTTACAAATTTTTCTTCATCCATAAAACTTGTGTACAACAAGTTGTTTCCACGATATATTATGCTTTTGTTGTGGATAACAATATTGAAGACCGCTTTTTACTTAACCATGAAACAAGACAACCACCTAGATAGAATGTTACTCCACTAGTACTCTTACGATCATCAACACTTCCTGCCCAATCTACATTTGTATAAGCTTGGATAACCAAATCATTTCCTTTTGGATAACATAGACCATATTCTGTTGTGCCCTTAAGATATCGAAGAATTCTTTGGACAACAATAATATGAGATTCTTTTGGTGTTGCTTGGAATCTTGCTACTTGTCCAACTTCTTACATCACATCAGGTCGGGAGGCTGTCACATATAAGGGACTACCAATCTTGGATCTATACAACCTTTGGTCCACATCCTTTGATGTATTTTTTAAGCTAAACTTGCAACATGTTACCATGGGGGTAAGGACTGGGTTGCAATCTTCCATCTGGAATTTATTGAAAATTTATTTGATGTACTTGGTTTGATATATGAATATTCCTTTATTCTGTTGAGAAATCTAAAGCCCTAAAAAGTATGTCAGATCGCCAACCATAGACATTTCAAACTCACTTTGAATTTTTGTGGAAAATTCTTTATTTAATCTGTCATCACTGCTTCCAAAGATTATATCATCCACATATACTTTGGTAATTGTTATGTTATCTCGATCCACTTTCACATAAATATTTTTGTCATCACTTCCTTTTTGAATCCCTGTTGATGTAGATATCCTTCAAGATGAGCCTACCAAGCCCTAGGAGCTTACTTGAGACCATATAGAACCTTCTTTAATCTACAGACATAGTCTTCTTTGTCAAAGAAAAGAAAAACCTTTGATTTGTTCAATATAAACTTCTTCCTTCAATTCACCATTTAGAAAAGTTAATTTAACATCCATTTGGTAGACCTTTATTTTTCTCGAGCAAGCATAAGCGAGAAACATCCTAATAGATTCCATTTTGGCAACGGGAGAAAATTTTTCTTCAAAATCAATTCCTTTAACCTGTGCATATCCTTTGCAAACTAATCTTTCCTTGTTCCTGTGAACCTGTAATCCTTCAATTGTTTTGCTCCCCCTGAACCTATAATGAAACTACCATCTTGCTCAAACTACCTTCCTATCAATTATAGACTTGTGCCATATACTGTTGCATATAGTCCTCCTCTACAAACATTAAGGAGTCAACAAGCCAAATTGTTCAAAATAGTGAGTCACCTAATGGGTCATCTTGACTTGAGTCGTTATTTGAAGCAACTGTTAATTCCTCATGGCCTTTTGCTCTTACAAATCCTGAAAGCATAACTGTTGAAACCTTGTTATCTGCTTTGCCTTCATGTACCTGTTTTCTTTTCCAGACCTTCTTATTCCTGTAATCTCGAGCCATGTGCCCATAGTTATGACACTTGAAGCATTCAATGTTGTCCATAAAATATTCCATATGATATCTGCAACCGCAAGCGCTATGTCCATATTTATGGAATTTGAAACACTCAATGTTTTTCCCATCTAATATGTATTCTCTTCTGACAAAATCATCATGGAACATGTCTCGTGATCCTACAAACTTACTTCTAAGGTTTTGCAGATAATGATTGTAGCTGTTAAAAACTTCACAATCCCTAGACATATGTCCATAGTTAGCACATAAAGAGGAATAACCATTAAATAAATGTGTGTACCTGAATGGTTAATTCATATGTGATGCTCCTTGATAGTTCTACCTATCAATAACTTTACAATCCTTGGCCATATGTCCATAGTTAGTGCATGAAAAATAATAACCATTAAATAAACAAACATACTTGGAAGATTGTTCATTCTTCTTTGGAGGTGGTGTTGTAGTTTGTTGTGGTCCTTTGTTATTGATTGCTTTGGTCTTGTTCTTTGGATTTGCAACATTCTTCTTTGGCTTTTCACTTTGATCAACTTCCTTCTTAGAATCATCCTACGAAGATGTGGAGCTTGTACCTTCATCAACTGGAGCTTTACCATCTTTAATTGCCTTGATTTTTGCTTCTTCATTTGTCTTATCTTGTAGGTGTTCTTTTCGCGATCAATTGATTTTGTTGATCTCATCACGGGTTGCATAAATTTCTTCCTTCTTTTGAGAAAGATCTTCTTGAAACCATCTTTTCAAGATCTTTCTTCCTTTTTCTGCCTCCTTGACCTATAGCTTGAGAAGAGTGGTCTTCTCTACTTCTCTTTTGAGAACCTGTATCTTTTCCTTCTTCTTCTCATTTTCAATCCTAAGCCTACTTATTTATACTAAAGATGTTTCTAATTCCTTTTGATTTTGGTCAACAGTGGATATGTATCTTTTATCATATTCCTTCCTTTCAATTTCAGCTTCTTGCATCTGTTGTGTGATCCTACTAATCTCTACAAACGCTTCGACTTCTTGTTGCTTCTATTGGACTTCTCTCTTGAGGTCTTATGTCATTGTATTCTTGATTTCTTCCAATTGAGTTCTAAGACTACTAATAATCTTCTAAGATTCTTCATTTTCTTTGATGAGTTATTTTGTTGTCTTCAATTCTGCTTCCAAAATTCTTGTCTTTTCCTTTTAACTTTTGAGTTCCTTTATCACCTTGATCACATGATTTTGAAACTCTATCTTACTCATTTCTCCCATTTCTTTATTATAATCAGAAGGATACAAATTTTCAATGACATCTTGACCCAGTTGCTTTTTTGAATAGAGATTATGAAGCTTTTCCCAAAGAGCATTAGTTGTTGAACATTGAGCAACTTTTGTTTTCACAGAATTTGGTGAAACATTCAAAATTACATTCATGGCATTTGAATTGTACATTTTAGCTTTGTCGGTAGATGTGTCTCCAGAAACAATTGATTCCCATACTCCATGTGCCTGCAAATGTACTTCCATCCTGGACTCCCATATCTAGTAATTATCTGCATCAAAATTAGGGGTTGGTACACAATACTCACTTTTTTTAGATTTTGTTGTACATGTACCTTCCTTTGAAATGCTTGTAAACTGCTTCTTTGACTTTCCCATCTCTATGCTTTGAAAAATGACTTCCAAGGGTTAAGCTATTACTAAAGGAACTAAGCTCTGATACCAATTGTTGGAAATACTAAGAGGGAGGGTGAATCAGTGTTCCTTAGCAATTACCACTTTTAAATATTTTCATAGAATTAGTTAATATTCAATTATTATTAATTTTTATGCAATAATAATAGTAAATAAAACAGCATAGTAGCCACAATAATTATAGGTGGAAAACCCCCTCTGGATCAAAAACCACCAAATGATTTTCTAATAAATTCTTTAATCTTCAACCCCAACTAAAATGAAAGCAACAACTTCCTAGACTTCTAGAAAAGTATTCTTCTCCAACTCCCACTGGAAAGACATCCCAATGCCCTGGTTTATTCAATAATCAACTAAATGGATGCCCCAACACCCTAGCGAGCCATAGCTCACCCTAGCACCACCCTGCCACCCTGAATTTTTCACAGGCCCCAACCTATAGGTGACTTCATACACCTGCCTAGCACCTCCCTACCACCTTATCATGACTGAAATAACACAAAAGTGTGGATTCCCATATCAAGGACAATGATCCACGATAAAATATGATTCGCAATTATTTTGACTAAACACCCAACCACACTATGACTTGCAACCCAACCATGAGATCATCCCAACAGAGACTCCTATACTTCCCACAAATGCCTTTTCGACTCTAGGCAGATTGACTCTTATAATAATGGCTCTTCCAATGATAACACTTTTACAAATAACTCTTTTACAACTTTACAATGATGACTCTTGGCCTTGACACTTCTTCACAATATATGGATGGTTGTCATGTCTACAAAGGATGTCCCGCTACAATTCTTCCTTTTATTTGATACTTTTTCTCTTATTTTTGCTTGAAGTTGTACTTGAATCTTCTTCTACCTACATGCAAAATTTTCCTGGCGAAACCAATCCCAAAACAAAACAAAATACCCTTCAACTTACCTATGCCTGCAAAATACATGTAAGTGCATAATAATGAATAAATACATGTAAGTGCATAATCATGAATAAATACAAATTACAATTACAATGTGTACCTGAAGTGTGCTTGTCACTTTTGTTGTTGACTTGTTGCAGTAGTAGATTAAGACTCCCACTCTTGATATAGGCTTGGACTCTATGCAAGACTATATCCAAAACTGACCTAAAGATATATAAAATAAAAACTAATGACCGACCCTAGACTTGTGATGGACCAAGTTCTAAGTACAACAATAGAGAACATTATATCAACTATGACAAGACAAGTAACATGAATTTACAACATCAAATAGATTTAGAAGACTTGGTGTAGCATCAAGAATATGTAGCATCAAATGTGTAGTATCAAGAATAGGACATCTGAAATGTGGTATCAAAACTAACTGTGACATATAGAGACATAGAGATATAACCAAGACCCTGTATGTTCTTACGTTTTCCTACAAAAACATATGTCAGAGATGATACTCATATTTCAAATGTAAACACTAATCATACATACCTTGATGTAGGAGACTTTCCCTTTAATGTTGATGTGTGGTCCTTACTGCAATGATCCTTGAATGCATGCTTTTTCTTTCCTTCTAGGAGCTCGATTGAATCTGTTGTATCTGTGTAATTGCGGATCTCTAAAGTCTAAAATTTCATCCTGTGGTATCCCTATGAGTCCTCTTTCCAACCCCATAGGTCTGATCAATATTGCATTCTTCAAGAAAGATTTATTTCCAATCTCCCGCAATGACCTAATTATATATAGTTTAGTAGAGCAAATGTGTATGAAGTGCCACGTGTCACTATTGTGACCTTTGCCCGTGAAAACTATATCCGACAAACTATGGTTTGTTCTCTTTCTTTCACTATTTACGAAATTTGAATCTAATACTCAGAGAGAATGTTATGACGATTTTCCCAATGTCACCTATTTGACATGGAATTCGGGAGCTTGCAAAAACCCTAACATCCTCAGATCATATCCTCGAAAATATAGTGAAATGAGATCTAAAATTCGGTCATGAGGTAGATCAAGATTTCAACTAAAATGGGTTTTGTTAAACACACACATGGTAGCAATAGAAGATGAATGATAAATATGAGAGTTCACTTATTATTAACAAATGATATACATTTATAATACATGGTGTGACCATTGGATTCATAATCCAAGTGGTCTCTTGGACTCTTTTGGTTGTTCAGATTCCACACTAACCCTTAGAGGATTAGGTATCCAATATTCCCCCCATTAATATGAAGGGTTATGTATGAGTCCAAGAAGAGAGTTGTAATACAAAATGTGCAAAAATGCATGGCAGCACTAGGTGGAATGTGCTCTCTAAAATGTTGGTATAAAGGGCGGTGGTTTAAGGATGACCACCAACACAGGAATGCTTAGTGTAGTTCCCAGAACTCTTCCAAGTCTAGCATGAAGCTCAAGTGTTATGCTAGAGGAAGTGCTAATGATGTTTTGAAGAGGGAAACCTTAAACCATGAAAGGGAGGTCTCATCCTACATAAAAGGGAGAACCTCAACCTGAAAATGGAGGTCTCAATCTGTGATGTTTTAAGGATGACCAACAACTTTGGAATGCTTAATGCAATTCCTGGAACTCTTCCAAAACTGGAAAGAAGATGAAGTCTTCTGCTAGAGGAAGTGTCCCCAATTCTTTGAAGAGGCTTCACCAACTGAAGGCATGCTTAGGGGCATCTTTGTCTCTGGATACAACTCTGAATCTAGTGTGGCAGGTTGTGGCTCAGGCTTGCTTGATGTGCCTTTGAAGCTTGTAGATGACCATCATTTCCCCCCTATCAGATACAAGGTGAGATGATGGAGAAAAATCAACTGCAAGACTTTTCATAATGCTCTAGAACAAGTTCTGACATGTGAATAGAATATCTTCTTGGTTGTTGATGCCCATTGCCAAGAAGCGATCCATCCAACATGAATCTTTGTTCATGGAGGAGGTTTGTTTATGAATCGTCTGTTTGAAGAATAACTGGTTTTATGACAGTGCTTACATGGATGAAGATCAAAACAGTGATATTTCAGATGGCCAACTCGGTCACAGTGTTGGCATTCCACAATCTGTTGTGGCTGCTGTGGAAGAGGGTAGAATCTGGAACAGCTGGAGGTGAACTGTCATGAGGAGTAGGTGAAGATGAACCGTCCTGAAGAAATCTAGAACTTTGAAATTGGATTGGTTTGGAGTAGTCTGGAATATGAAAGCACAGGTCCTTGTCATATCCAAGACCAGTTTTGTGCTTGTTGTGAACAAGCTCTTCCTAACATATGATGATTGGCTTGGGAAGTGTTCGCTGAATTTATGCATTTGTATGCAATTTCGCTACTTCATTAGGCACTACATCTGAATCAACTTCAACAATATTGACTTGCTACTGATGGGTGGTTGTGTCAATGTTCTAAACAAAAATAGGTTCAAAATGATGTCTATTTTGATGTAGCTCTTCTTGTTGTAGTTATGATTCAAGTTGCAAAAAATTGATCTTTTCCTGTGCATTATACAAGCAGGTCTGAATGTCACAAAGAGTGTCTTTGTTGATGTTTACCATCCCATCGTCATTGGATTGTATCAAATTATTTAATAAATCTAATACATCATAAATTAAAGCCATTTCCTGGGCTTTAACAATCAGTGTTCCAATCAACCAGCAGCAGTCACTGTGATGCTAAAAGAACACCACTTTCATGAACCATACATACTTATGCAACAGTCAATATAGAAAGTAATCAACAACTCTGGAATCAACAAGTCAATACCTATTTTCTTTAAGGATATAATGTCCTTATCCTCTCAAGAGGGGGTTCAATCCATACAGAGTTCAGATCAGGGTCTTAGAATATGTTGAAATCCCATCTCAAGTCAGTCGATGTAGAGTCATTTTCTTATAAGAATCAACACATTGATCTGGAGGCTTTATCAAAGAAGTGGTAATGAAAAGGAAAACATGTATGTCTAGCAAGTGTCAAGGAATAATAATTTATTGAAAATTCAAGCTACAACAAGAGTTACTTTCCCCACATCTACACCTAGCTTCACTTTATTCAACTAATGCTTAATAAATAGAAATTATGCTTGTTATTCTACAAATACTTCAAGGTTAAATATATTGTAGGTGACATATTTATTTTGGCTGTTGAATCATAAGGGTTGATGTAGTAAAAATCCAAGTTTGATAAGCATATCAGTTGGTATATCACACAAAACTGATTTCACAATGCACAATATAAAATGAATCCCGAGAAATTTACACACAAAACAAATGAGGCTGTAGCCGCGGGTCTAGAGATGGCTACAGAATCTAGTCACGCCCAATACACTCCTGTACATTTGGCCATAGCTCTTACCGAGGACAAAGGGGATAGTCTCCGTCAAGTGATTTCATCTGCTACAAGTGGAGAGGAAACTATGGAAGTAGTACAAAGAGTCCTTTGGTAGGCCCTGAATCAATGATGCTTATACCCCTCAGTTCACGTACCAACGATACAATAGAGTTGGTGTGGAGGAGGCTACTGAATACACAAACCCTTTCCAATACGAAAACCAATCCTTATAGATCAATTCTTTCGCTATGGATCACATGGAAGGAAAACATGCCCCCGCACCTTTGGCACATCCCTCTGATGTCAGTGTGACGTGGTCAGTGTGCCGGTCAATCCGTTTGAAAGAAGAATGAGAAGAAGGCTAAAAAGGCTGCAAGGAGTGGAAAATAAACGAAGCCTACTCCATTGGCCGAAGCACAGTCACAAGCCCAACAATCACATCCCTTTAAAGCAAGTTTGCAAAATACCAAAAAGGACAAGGAAGAGAAGAGTAAATGGATTGAAGATTGGAAGACACATAGACAATGAATTGCTGGAAAGACAGCTACAAGTGTAAATCAACTAGCAACTAACTCACATCTGCCAAAGCAGCAAAAAATGAAGCCTGAAAATGTTGAGGTCACAAAAGCTACCTCAACTTCTCTAATTGAAGTGGCTATGTTAGACTCTCCCAATTCTAGGCAACTTGATGTATAGCTAGATCACAAGAACAAATTTCAATCTTCATCTTTTAAGCTCTAGAGATCTTATCTTGAGGAACCTTCTAAAGCAACGATTTTGCATGCCTCATCTCTTGATGATCTAGATTCAAACAGTTTTTAGTTCAAATTAATCAATGAAAATGATATCCCCTTTGAAGAGATGTACTCCAAATTTATGTAATTTTGTGTTTGGCAAACCTCTTACCATTGTCTCCAATTCTCCAAATACAAGCCCACAGTTAGAGAGAGTAGCTTAGGTCCCACCATTGGTCTCCCCTGTAACTGACAATAAAAAGTTGGATTCATCACATTCCTGTAGAAAGTGGGGCAATTCAGAAAACATTGCTAAAGGATTCAAAAGACTTCTGATGTTTGGCTGAAAATCCTGAAATTCTCATGCTGAAAAAGATGTGGATGGCTCAAGAGAAGGACGGGTCCTCGTTTGAGAAGATTGATGATACCAAGAGAAGGAAATGAAATTGGCAAACAAACACAGGAGTTTCTCATCAATTGTCTTCACATCTGTCTCGAACAAAGCCAAAGACTAAGCATTACATATGGGATGTGTTATGCTCAGCAGAATGGCAGCAAGAATGGCGTTGATATTCCAAGGGAAGGAGCGTTATATTCATGCACAAGGAATCACCAATGTTCAGATTCAATATGTCGCTCGATCTCATCTACACATCTATCTCCCAATGTTCAGATTCAATATGTCGCTCGGTCTCTTCTATGCATCCGTCTCATAGTAGTGAGGTAAAGAGTGCAGTCTTGAGCATAAGAATAAACATCATCTTAAAATAACTAAGTAATAAGACCATATCAGTAGACCATAAAACTAGTGGCTCACAATAAATAGGCAGAGCAAGAATAAACCTGCAACTCTGATACCATGTTAAACACACACATGGCAGCACCAAAGATGAATGATAAACATGAGAGTTCACTTATTATTAACAAATGATATACATTTATAGTACATGGTGTGACCCTTGGATTCATATTCCAAGTGGTCTCTTGGACTCTTTTGGTTGTTCAGCTTCCACACTAACCCTTAGAGGATTAGGTTTCCAACAGGTTTTAATTCCAGCGTTTGAAGCTTTGCATAAAAATAATAATAATAATAAATAAAATAAAAATTATAGCATAAATTCCATGATCACCTATTTTAAGCCACAAAATCCCTACGAGAGGAGGATATGAGGGTCACTATTTATATGAATGTCTTGAGTTGAGAGGGTCCTTAACAAGTGAACATTGGATGGATTTTAGGAAAAAAAATATTATTAATTATTTACTATTAAATTACCACAACCAATTATGAGTTCCATTCCACAGCCCCATAGGGTTTTAGCCCACTAACTGGGGTTACTAATTTCAAACACAAATATATCTCAAACTGTGAAGAATTATGTGGTCTGTCATATATCAACAGAAACATATCAATGAGTAGAATCCATCTAGAAGATACTTGACTCATAATAGAGTAATTTGTCAAGTAAAATTCCCATGCAATATCTAGGTAGTCCCTAGTGCTGCTTGGGTTGACATCGATGACAACCATTGATCAACAATTTATGTAGTGTTGAATAGAAATCTTCAAGGTATGTATATTCTTCATTGTTGTAAGTGTTAGGTCAAGCATTAGATAGAATTGGATCAAACTTCTAGTAGCCTGTTGATGCCAAGTGGAGGCTCTTCTGAGGAGAAGAAGAGACTTTCCTCAAAGCATAATTGATAGTGACAGGATTCGGTATCATAGAGTTGTTGGAGGGCAGCGAGTTGGCTACCCAAAGTAGCCCTAGAGTAGCAGACAAGGAGGACTTTGTTGGTGCGAGATTAGGTGAAGTTTTGGTGCCAAAGTGTAGCACTTTGATGGATGAAAGTTGTTGCTAGCCTAGCAGATTGGAGCTCAGGAATTAGGCCTACCCATAGAGTAGTTGATGAGCCCGCATTCATTGTAGTAGATGTGACTTGCAGCAGTGATAGGAGGTAGCCCTCTTAGAGTCTCGATGTGTAGATGCCTTGATGGACTAAGGCACTACTAGTGAGCAGTACGAGAGAAAAGGATAGACAAGACAAGATACAACATAGAAGTTGTGCAATGAAGTTTGTCATAATATATTGTAAACCATAGACTGTTGTATTACTTAGTTTGTTTAATATAATGAAGATTGGGATTATACATATTGTACAAATTTGATTAAAATTGTGTATGTGATTCACTGCTATATATTTCCTTGTGCAAAGTAGTTTATGGTTTAGATTATTGGTTTGGTAGTGTCAGTGATTTTAAGACTCTAAACTAGACCCAAGGTCATGGAAATTCAACATCAGCTTCATCACATTCCCACCACTTCTTATTTCCACAACTATTCACTTTTGTTCTACCTATTTATGTACACCCATGTCGAAGAGTTTTATTGTTTGGATCTAAGAACGATTACTTGCAACAAGAAAAGGAATTTCATTGTTGATTGGAATGTTACGGTTAGGAGAATACCAGGTTTTGGTGGGTACTCCCAATTCATATCAACTTATATGGCCATTGCATATAGGATTATCCATGGTGTTTCTCCACCTAGAATTCTCCCCGAGAAAAAAATAGATTCTCCAACTTAGCAAAGACAATATGGTAGGGGACTATTACCTTTATGAGAATTATACATAAATCAGGATTTATTGGTGCAAGCTCCTTCCTTAGCACCTACCTGTATTCATGCCCATGAGAGTTTTTTTCCCTATAATCTATTAGATAGATTCTCAATGTAGACCTGCTCCATTTCGTTCTTGCAAAGAATGGATATATTTTTAAAATGGGCTAGCTCATGGGTCCTTTATTGTGAATACAGGGTAGGCCTTAAAGATAGTTAAGGCCTTACTCAGAACAATGGATTTTGATAAGAGAGACATCTAGCACTATGATCCCAAGGGTGTCATTTTCTCAAGGAGATAAAATATAAGAGCCTCAACTTATGTACATGAGCCCAGGCCTGAAATCGAATGGAAAGCTAATTTTGATTCATGGCCTCTTATTATAGAAATGGAGACCAAGACCCTAGTGACAACAGATAAAGTGTCAAAAAGGACCATTGACCAAGCTAGGGATACCAAGATGGAGGAAGCACATATAAATAAAAAGGCCAAAAGTCAAGATCCTGAAGAAGAAAAGGAAGATTTTTTTACCAAGTTAATGGAAACAGGAACTGAACAACCATGTTTTCAGGTGATCTTAGAGGATCCACCTCAAGCTACAGCCTCATCCTCTACAAATATAACAGTTATGAGTACTCAGGAAGGTACTTCTTCAACTGGGGAAATCTGGTCTGTTGGAAAGGCCATTGAAGAAAGAAACAAGAAAGTCAAGGAGAACATACAACAGGTAATGGCATCCTAATCAATATCCTAATACACCAGACTACTGGATGTTATGGACATAGAGCATAATCAAATGAAGTTTCACTACAACATCCATTGGCACAATCTTTACCTTCAGTTTGTGAGTTTAAACCTTTGGATGTTTCTTTGGACTTGTCAAGTGTCCCCTTACCAGATAAAATAATTGTTCATAAACAAGTGTGGGAAATGCTATACAATGATCTCAACAAGAATGTTATGACCATTATAAAAGTTGATACATTACTAGAGAAGGATACAAATAGGTTAAAACAATAGAAGGCTAACTCCTGAGCCCTGCATATACAAAATGAGAGTTTCAAATAGATGATAATCAAACTAGCGATGAATCCAAAGGACAAGACAACAGTGGAAGCTCTCCTTCATCAGTCTCAAAAGGATATCTATGGGTTGAGGCTAAGCTAAAGATGTCAGGTAGTGAACATGTATAGTCTCAAGAGCTTTCTCACGTTGAGAGAGAAAAATAGAACTTGATCAAGGGGTTGGTTGAAAGAAATAATGAGATAGTAGTCCTCAAGCAACAATTGGTCGAACTGCAAACAAAAGTGAACTCTCATGTATGTGTGGTGGCTTTTCTCGAATATCCATAAAACCCCACTGAACAACCCACCAAGGCCCTTACTAAGATACAACTCTTTGAATGGGAGTTGAAGAAGGTGTAGATAGACATGGAAGTCTAGCTCAGAAGGAGAATCAATTGGAGGTTGCTATGACAAATGTTGAGCTCATCAACAAAAATCTACAACTAGTGACTTAGGAGGTTACTAAGTTGAAATCAAAGATAAAAGGGAATATGTCTATATTGCAAGAAAGGTAGTTGTTCTAGATGATATCATCGATGAGATGAAGAACAACTAGGAGCACATAACATTGATGCATGAGCATAAGGTTGTAAGCAAGGATTACGAATGCTTTCTCAGAGACGCTAGAGAGGAGGGTGAGAGGAATTCTCAAATCACTAAGAGATTTATTTGGTTTGATAATAAAAGGCCAATAAATGAGTTGAGGCCCATCAACATGGCAAATAGAGTTAGCATCATAATGGAGATATCCAAAGTAATCCTGAAAGAGGAGGCTAGGGTCAAAGTCGAGCAATGCCTTAAAATAGTATTAAAAGAAGTGGTTTCTTTCAGTGACAAATTTGAAAGAGTGGTCCAAGAAGGATTACCTAGCTAATGAGATGCTCTCAAGGAGCTAATCCTTTAGGAGCATATAGTTGGAGACTCATCGAAGCTGAAAGCAAGGCGGATTCATCTCATGAGAAAATTGCCTCCCTCAAAGGTAAAACGATAGTAAACTATCTGAAGAAGGAATTTCAATTGTTGGGCATGGTGAGAAGCCTATTTCGCCATAGGCTAAGTTACATTGGATTAACCAATTTAAATGTCACATATCAATGACTCTTCTCCGCTCCTCATTCACCTCCAGCACAATGGCAACGATGTGAGAAATTCGTTAATCCACCTATTGTTCAAATCATTGAACTCTCGACACAACGTACTCCACATCATGCTCCACCAGTCCATTGTCCTTGAATATATCTAATCATGTCAATTACAACATTTTACTTGCATCTTTTATTTCAATCGCATATTTTATGTTTTTATTTTGTTCTATTCAATCTATTACTCTTCAATTAGTACAGTTGTGTTATTGAACATGCTGAAATTTTGACATGCTTAGTTATCATGATGAGATCAAGAAAATAATATTTTGTAACGGCCTCTCTCTTTCTAAGAGGTCCTATAAGAATATTTTTATGGAATGAAACAAGAGTTCAGAACTTTTGGGAACTCGCTTTTGGTTTTCATAAGAAAAATGTTATGGATCTTGTTGGATGTATGCTTCTTTATAAATTTATGTAAAGTCTTCGTTGATTCTGAATTATTGAGTTTGCAGTATGTTCTCTCTTCTATGTGTTTTCATAGGGGTTCAATATTCTTCCTAGATCGCATGTAAAGTAGTTGTTGGATATATTTTTCATATATATTATATATATAATATATATATATATATATATATATATATATATATATATTATATATATATATTACTTTAAATCAGATGTTGACGAATGACGCATGTATGGATGTAGAAACTAGTTCCTTAAAAGCACTCTATGTATCTTTGAACCTCATAAACACTTCTCCAGTTTTCCTTCTGAACTCAAATATATGGTATTCTTAAGCATTTAAGCTTTGTATGATGGTTCTCATTTCTACTCACTTCCCCTACCACACACTCTAAAATAGCTGATTAGCCGTGAACTTCAATCAGAATGAGCCACACTAGATTTATGAATAACATTCCTGTGGATTATTATTTACATCAGTTCTAGTATTGCATCTCTTGTGAAGGGTTATGAATCAATCTAATTTGAATTATATTTACAAGTAAATTTTCCATGAGCTTCCAGCCAAATATAAAAACACTCACTAGTATGTCCTAGACACTGATCTCCTTTCAACCCTGGGACTGTCTCTAGGAGTGACAATAGGGAGACAAATATTAACAATGGTAATAGTCAAACCTGTTATAGATGACACAAATGGTGGAGTGACAAGGGATATTCGAACTGAATTGGGTAACTCTACATGGATGCTCCAAACAAAGGTGATACAAGATTATTGTTGGTACAGAATGGTTGATAATATCAAGTTTTCAAGGTGTCACGGGATGAAGATAGGTTATTATTTTCGAGACCTGAGGGATATTTGGAGAAAATAAAAAATAATGGAAAATACAACCAAAAGAATGGTGCCCGTGGTGCAACCGTGTGTAGTCATTAGTGATCAAAACAGCGGACGGGATGAGCCCCTGGGAGTGTCTTCTACGAAAAGGTGGATGAATAAAAGTTTAAGGGCTCATAGTCACATGGGGATGGAAAATTGTTTGAAACTTCATATTCAAATTTTGAAGAAACTTATGGGGAGGGAATTTTTGGTGGGTAAGAAAATGCACAATTGAGAGAGAAGATGTGGTTGCGGGTGATGAGAAAGGACAATACAAACTCCCAAGCCTACAAAACAGCAGCATGGAAGTCAAATAATCAAGAGAATATATTGGGATAGCCATGGGGGGTACGTAAATGTTTATCTAGTTCCCACAATCAAATAGTATTTTGCAAGAGGAATCATAGTGAACAAGAGTGGATGTGAGTGTTTAGTTCCAAGAGAATAAAAGGAAAAAATTAAATAGGTCTGAAGAGGGACACCGAGAGCGTATATTTCGATTTTATTCATCATACCTAATGAGATTATTGAAGCCTCGCTAATGGTGCGGTACATCATATGGGTTCAAGGGACACAATTTACATAGAAGCAATTGATAGTACCATAAGTGAGAGTGATTAACCATGATAAACTTGCAAAGGAATATATAAAAGTGGTATGTGCTCTTCCCTTGTATTACAAATGATGTTTATATCATTATACCATATATGATTTTTGGCGGCACATATGTATCTAAGTGATATTTATATCATTTTTATTTATTATGATTTCATGGTTACATATCCTTACTTGTATGGTTTTACATGCAATTTCTCGATGCATGATGTATGATAATGGCATAGATGCGCACTCAAATCTATATATATGGTAGAGAGACTTAGAAAACCTATAGATTCATGGGTGCAATTAAACAAAGATGTTGTTATTTGACTAGATAAGCCAAAGAGTCAACATATTAATTGTTCCTTCAATGGACATGGACGAAGGAAATAGTGTCAAAGTGATGACATAAGAGTCACACGCTAAGGTATCAGCAAAATAGATGTTGATTACAAATACAATAAATTCCAATGAGTTGGGTGACAAATAGTTGGGAGTCCAAGTGGACTATCAAGTGACGAATATGGAAGTGAATAGCATCGGACAATAAACCAATGACAACATCATACTCAGATTAATTGTTTGTGGCTAGTCTTAGACATACATTATCATGATTCATGAGATAATGATGTAGCATGTAATTAGCCCAGGTAGTTGAAGCTAGTGAAGAGAGTCTTCTGCTACCACTATTAGAAAATCCAAAATAGCAAGACAACATATGCAAGAGACAAGGGAAATAGGATAAGTGAGGAGAAAACAATGGTAAAATGCACTAGAAAATAAAAGTGCAAGGGAAACAAAATAAACCATGTACAAGTAGGATGATACCAAGAAAATTATTTCAAGGGAAGAAATGTTTCAAATACAACTTGTTTAACAGGTGGGGAAGAATTGTTCCATCTTGTTTGGCTAGGTCATATGCCCCCTTTGGGAGACACTTGTGGAAAATATAGGGGCCACACCATTTGGGTTCAAACTTACAAACGCCAATCTTTGAATTTGGTTTATGATAGGCAAGAACAAGTTTCCCTTCATAAAAAATGCAAGGATGAACATGTTGGTCATACTAAGCCTTGGAACGATGCTTCATGGCTTCATTTTGTTGTAGCAAAGAATGTTAATTTTCATCCAAATCTTCCAAGGTAATTAATCATTACTCAGTGGGGGTCATTTCAAGAATGAGCTCAATCGTGAGTCGTAGTGTTGGTATTTCACATTCTATGGGAAAAATGGCTTCGATGCCATGAACAAAATGGAACAGGGTGAAACCTATGGTTGTCTTAATGGTGGTTATGTAAGTCCAAAAAACAAAGGAAATCATATGATTCCAATCGGAATGGTATTTATCAATTGTATGTTGGAGAATATTTTTGATAATTTGGTGACTACCTCAACCTAACCATTCAACTATGGGTAAAAGGGAGTAGTGAACTCATGTTTGAAGTTGAGTAACATTAAAATTTACTCAAATAATTCATTCTCGAAGTGCTTACCATTGTTGGAAATAAGTTCCTTAGGAACCCCATGGAATGAAATGACATGGTTGAAGAAAAAGTGGGTTGCGGTGTCACCAGAATAATTGAATGTTGGCATAGCCTCAACATAATTGGTGAAGTAATTAACATAAATGACGATATACTTATGACCACTGGTGGATGTGGGGTTTCACTCCATAAAGTCAATCCACCATTCACAAAATGGTCTGGAATTAATAACAAGGTGGAGTGGCACTGGTGGTGCTCACACTTTACGAGCAAAGGTTTGCCAACATTCACAATGTTTGACTACTTCAATGCAATTTTGGAATAAGTTGGGTCAGAAGTAACAAGAAAGAAAATTTTATACATGGTGGTCATGCCAATAACATGGCCACCAAAAGTGTCACTATTAAAATCACTAAGGACCTCCTCTACCTCATTATGGGAGAGGCAACATCATAATATGGTATCCCTTCCTCAGCGATGTAGGGTATCATCGATGAGGAGGAAGTTGGGAACATGATGGTGAATTTTGCAACAACCATCATGTTTAGGATGAGGCACAAACTTTTGGGTGTGAAAATATGTGATCATATCTCCATACCAAAGGTCATTTGATGATATCTGAAAAATATGCTCATCAGGATATTGGTTGTTGAATGGAGGGGATGCAATGTTACTGGGAAATGTGGTAATGAGCTCAATGATAGTAACCCATCGACTGAACTTGCCACTAAGGAGTCATCATCCTCATATTTACTACAAAGGATTTGAATTAGCTACGACTATTGTAGTGTGTAAAAGGATATAATAGGGAATATTTTGAACATATATTATAATAGTCATGGTGAGTTTCTCATCATGGCTATATCACAAAGTAGGTACGAATAAGGTTTTTTTGATATGGAATTCCTTCGCTTTTCATCATCCTCCTAGACTAAAACACTCATGATGGCCCATTCAGAGGTGGACACATACAAAATGAAACCATGATTGAAATCAGTGGGAGAGATCAAGGGGCAGAAACAAGGGCCTTCTTAAGGGTGTCAAAGGATCATTGGGAAATATAATCCCATTGGAACGGGACCTCTTGGCACAAAAAATGAATAAATCCATGGGCGTGGGTTGCATAATTTGGAATAGATCATTAAAGGAAATTGTCGTTGCCTTGGAAGCTCTGTAACTGTTAGCAAGTTTGAGGTGGGGGAAGTTCAAGAGTGGCTTTAACTTTTAATGGGTCTACCTTAATATTACGTTGGAAAATAACAAACCCAAAAAAATGACTAAAAATAACACAAAATACACATTTAAGTGGAGATAATCCAAAGATCTTCCAAATGGGTGTTGCGGTGCTTGGAGCAAGTAGTAAGGTCATCAAGGAACACAATGATGATATATGCAAAATTGTGAAAGGTATAGGACATAATGCATTGAAAAGTGGCATCAGTGATTTTGAGCCCAAACGGCATAACACGATAGGTAAAGGTGCCCCAAGTAGTGGTAAAGGTCACTTTATATTGGTCTTCGGGACATATATGAATTTGGTTGTATCTAGAGAAGTCATCCATGAGAGAGAGGACTTCATGACTTACACATGTATGAACGAATTGGTCGATGAATGATGTGGGGTAATTGTATTTGGATGACATTTAGATCATGAAAATCAACACAAACATGTATTGTACCCTATTTTTTGTTAACGGGGATAAGGTTGGAAACCCATGAAGTGTATCCAATGGGGTAAATGAAACTAGCTAAATACAACTTCTTCACTTCATCTTTAATGGTTGATTCTTTTGTGCGGTGAATGGCTCATTTATTTTGGCACATGAGTTTAGTGTTGGTCCAAATATCAATGTAATTCTCAACAACTGATGGGTCAAGTCTTGGTATCTTAGAATATTTCCAAGCAAAGGCATCACGAATTCTTGAAACATTGTTTTATAAGCACTCACCTCTTCAAGAGAGAAAGATGCTCCGAGGAGAATGTTCTCGGAACACTAGGAATTTGTGAAATATCCATTTGAATAGTAGGGGAGATGTTAGTTAGATTTGCCTTTCCAAAAGCATTAGGTGTTGATATCATGTTTCTAAACCAATCAACATGGAATGGTGGAAGGAAATCGTTAGTTTCCATGGTGTACTGAATTTTGGAAGGGTCAATGGGGATGATTTGGGTTGGTAAGAACATGGAATGATAATGGAAGTAATCCCATGGATATTCAAGTGCATTGAGAGCTTCCAGAATTTCTTCATTAGACGTGAATATCATTGTTGGTGGAGGTGGTTCGAGAGTGAGACTTGGGACACGGAATTTTTTAAGGATTTAAATATTTTCTTATATATAGTATTTTAGGAAACTATTTTGGTTTGAAAATTCATACGTATAGAACTTAGGTGAATATTCAATAAAAAACATGTAATTTACTATTAAAATTGGTAATTTTATAGTGAATATCATCCATTTAATCATATATATGTAAAACATAGGTGAATTTTTAACCAAATTGTTGAATACTTTTCTTCAGAAAATGTCCAAAAAACAACCCATTTGCGAAACTTCACCCCTAAAAGTTTCATTGTTGGGACAAACTTGTCTTCTAATAATAGTGATACTAGATCAACTACTAATAATTAAAATATATCATAGTAATCGACATTTTCACTTAAACATAATGAGTAATAGTGCTTCATGGGAGCTTTCTCTTGATCGAGTGTGGGTGGTGTAGGATGTTCAAGTGGTGGAGATGAAGAGGATGTACTAGCATGCCCCCAGCATGGTCCAAAGAATGAGGAGAAGAATTTGACTTAGGCGAGAGTGTGAGCTACTTGAAGCAATAAATCTCTTCAAATTTGTCAAAGGAGATGTAAAAGGGATCATCAGGGGAAGATGCCATCTTTGTCAGGATCATCATCGAAGAAGTACAGTGGTATCATTATTCCATGCCAGAAAGAGTTATTGTCTTGTAATTTATAATTCCTTTGAAATGGAGATTCATGCAGGAATTTATAGGGTAAGTTCCTCAGACAGAACACCAAAAGGACATCGCTCACAAACAGATCACAGATTAATACACCAGTATTTTGACGTGGTTAAAACCCTCAAAGAGGGAAACAGTCCACGACCTGAGCCAACGCGGCCACTTCAGGCAATTTATTAATAAAAGAA
>APFE030973089.1:33914-46996 GCA_000404065.3 Pinus taeda
GATATTACACTCGTATTGCACAAAGAGCATTCTAACCATTGGATGAGGAACATATACGACTATGTGAGCCTTAAGGAGGTAAGGCTTGAAATACTTGACTACCTTATATACAACGTAAGCTTATTTATCAATGGCAAGATAGTTCAACCCTAACCCCTGTAATTCGGCACTCACGAAATAAATAGGTCGTTTTTTCCCTTAAACATCATTTTGCGTCCATATGGCTGAAATAGATGAATCTGAAGTGAAAATGTAAAACAGGAAATCCTTGCCATAATCAGGACTAAGCAACGCAGGCACATCAGTGATATCTTGTTTTATGCAAGCAAAATCATCCTTCTATTTTTTGTCCTATTTATAGATTTCATATTTGTTTATCATCTCTTGCAATGGTTTAACTATATGGGCATAGTCATAGATGAACTTGTGTAGGAAATTAATCTTCCCTAAGAAAGATTGCATGGCCTTCTTGTTTATAGGTAACAGGATTTGAGTTATAGTAATTTTGAACCTTTTTGGATCAACTTTCATTCCGGTTTTGGAAATGATGTGTCCTAAGAGAGTGCCTTCTGACACATCAAAGATGATTTAATTGGGATTTAGAGAAAACCGATACTTACAACACCGCTCACATATTTGTTTTAGTTGGCGCATGTGCTCTGGTATTCTTTTAGAGTATAATTACATCATCCAATAGACTACTACACTTTGGAAAATTAGGCTAAGGAAAGTAGTGTCCATTTCTCTTTGAAATGTAGCACCAGCATTGATAATCCCAAATTCCATACGCTTAAAGGAGAATGTTCCCCACTTGGTCTTGAAAGTGGTTTTTAGGCAATCTAGTTCTGCCACTACCACCTTATTATCACCAAAAAATCCATCTAGCAACAAAAGCATTTTGAACTCACATATTGTTTGGAGGATTTGTTCTATGAATGGCACTGGGTAATTATATTTGTCTAATGCCTGGTTGAGATTGCAAAAATCGACACATAATCTTATCTTACTGGACTTCTTCCTGATAGGGACGAAACTCGAAACCCAAGTAGAATTTCTGACCTTAAAAAGGATCCAAGCATCCGGCGGTTTTCTCAATTCCTTTTGGACTAGGGGTTCTAGAGTTGGATAAACTTTCCTTAGCTTAAGCTCAAAATGTTTCACCCCTTATTTAATGGGATGACATGTTCTACGTTACGAGTATCATATGTCTTTAGATCATCGTAAGTCCATACAAACACATCTCAGTACTTTTTGAACAAGATGATGAACTCTTGTCGTTCTTGTGGAGAACAACATGTACTGAGGTTTACATATTTCAGATCATCTTGAGTTCCCCTTCGAGCTCTGATTCCTAATGTTAATTAGTCCTCTGAACCAATTTTTCAGGTCATATAATTTCTCTAGGGACACTACACCTTTAGGCATAGTGTTACCCTTCACAGAATCAATTGCTTCCTACAAAGCCTTATCATACTCATCTTCCTCGATAGGCACATCTTTAAGCACGTTTGCATTAGCCATAAAATGCAGTACTTGTTGGTCGTCATTGAAAACACATAAATTAGTTATGTCATTGGGTACATATGGTTTATATATAATCTCTATAGAAAAACCATTTTTCAAAGGCAATATTCTAGCAATCGCATTAGCTAATGTGTTTGTTGTGGCGTTTCTAATTCTATGAACATAAATAATATTAAAATCTTTCAAATAAGTAATAAGTTGTCATAACTCCAGTTGGTAATTTTTTGAACTTGGTGAAACATAGTGGATAGTGTTTCGTACCTGACGAGTAACCACTTCTGAGTCGCTTATTACCTTGAGAAACCCTACCTTTAGGTCGATGGCTTTCTTGAACCCAAAAAAGGGTGCCCCATATTTGGTAGTATTATTTATGAACTCGAACTCCAAATGACATGATAGGATGTACTTATTGTTATGTGGTTCTATGAAAATGCAACCAACTCTTGAGCCATCCTAAGTTTTTGAACAATTAAAGTACAAAGTCCAAATATTTTCAGCGACTAAAGTAGTTCCTACACTATTATTTCTATGTACATCTATGTTATAAGATTCATTAACACTAGTTGGAGTACAAGGAAGGATCTCTAACTATGTATCTGGTGGGACGGGTGATGGTTGTGCTTGATAACACCTATGATCAATTTCCAAGAAACAATTTACAAAAATTATGTATGTGAAGCTCACATGCGCATTATGACACTCAATTGATGTCACGGGATACTTCATGTAGGGTTCACTTTCCACTCAAATCAAGTTGTTTCTACACTTATATGGAAGTTATAAGTGTGACCAACTTGTAGCAAAATACCCTTGCAATTTACTAGACCAGTCTCGACTCAAGAGTAAGCCATAGACTTCGGGGATGTCTACAATCATAATGTTTATGCATTAGTGTACCCGGTGATCTCATGACAAGTGGATAATAGCATTACTGAGTTAACCAATGTGTTGGATAGGTGAGTTTCCCAAATGAATGATTTTTGTATCAGTTTTATCCCACTTACCATTAATTTTCTTAGCAACAAATAATGGCATTACATTCACAAATGCACTCGAGTCAACCAAACAATTATGGACATTGTAATTAAAAATTTCGAAAATTAAAGAAATGGGGGGAAGAGAGTGTTAGTATCTAAATTTATAGCAATAACCACAGATTCAAGAGTTCCAAGAGACTTACCAGACACCGTTTGAGAAATAGAATCTTTGTCACCTGATGAAGGTTGTGAGAAGGCTTAGACAAGCAGTACATGTTGGCATGTTATCTTTGCAAATTCAAAGATGGAAATGTTGGCATGTTCTCTTTTTAAGTCCTTAATGATATTATGATCAATAGTTTCATTTCTAGCAGGCAGTGTTGAAGTTTCTGGAGGTGTGGATTTGTTTGAAACTTCTGGAGTGATAGACTTATTTTTACACTAGTGGAAGTATTCTTAGAAGTAGCAACATTTCCATACTTATTCTTTTCATTTTGAGCAAGATTTGTTGGTGGTGAGATCCTTCTTAATAATTTAGTTTTCATTTCTCATAACATCACTTCCTATTCAAAAATGGACCCTTTTCTCCTCAAATTATAATGATCAGTGTGTTTCTAAGGGGGGACTTCACTTTGAAGGAAATTCTTCAGCACTTTTTTTGTCAACATTAAGAATTGAATCAAAGGTAATAACTGAGTGTCCAATACATGTACTTTCCTTATATGTTGCAGGCTCATTTGTTTCTTCTGTCTACATAGACTGCTCATGAACTAGTAAAGTGTCAACAATATGGGCTACCAAAGCATTCATGTTGTGGTTCCACTATGGGAAAGTGTTTTCTGAATGCAATTCCTGATGGAAGGAGCAATAGTTATCCATGCCAATACTTTCCACATTCAACACAACATTTGAGCTCTAGGGAGATTTAGCTAGTTTATTATTATTATTCGTTCTGAATAAGAAAGACTTAGGGGGCTTGCTACCGGTAGAGGTATCGCTTGACTTTCTCTATAATTCTGAGACTTCATTATTGAGTGACTTTGAAGATTTAGTCAAGCTTTCAATATCAATAGAATTTTTTTCGTTAGGCTTACTTGAAGACGCTTAAGACTTATTGCTAGTTTCCTTGGATTCTTTAGATTCTTCATCATCAGTAATATCTCCAATAGAACGCAAGTCTTTCTCCACAATGATTTCTTCTACAAAGTTTAAATCCAATTTCTCCTGTAGCTCTCTTAACAAAAGAAGAAATGCTTGTTGGAAATGAAATAATATCCCAATTACCATGGATTGAATTAACATTTCTATACCTTCTAAAGTGAAAGGAAAAATCCTACAAGCAACATCATCGTAACGTACCTCTAACATTCGTAGATGCATGTATAAATCATCAATATGATCCTCTGCCTTAGTCTTCTTGTCAGGATCAAACTTCAATAACAACTTCTAGACATCCTATGAAGGTTATCTAAAAGAGCAAGTATCCCTTAAGCCATCCAATCTAGGTATTGATCAGTCATGCCTTCGTCTCATTGTTCCTCCTCCTTTTCTTAGTTTGATGATACTTCTCCTTCACCGTTAAAACCTTCGTTAAACTCAAAATCAACTATTGGTTGTTCTCCATCAAAAAGAATGAGATCTTCCTTGTAATCTTCATGAATAGGTGGAAGAGGATCTTGTAGGACTATGTCTTCAGAAGACTCTGCTAATTCCTCAAGAGTGGCAAAGATAAAATATTCCACCGATGTAACCAATACATCAATATGATTTGTTTCTTTCTTCTTGGGATGACGAGAAAGATTATGGGAAACGGGGAATAAATTAATAACTTTCGTAAACTTACGGATAATGGGTCAAATTGTCCATAGTTTCTCGTAGATAACTTTGTAGGGTAACTCCGAACTAGGTTGATAAGACCCTCCTACCTTAGGAATAGTATTTGGAGTGGTAATTGGGATATTATTTCCTTGTATAGAAGATGGATGATTGGGATGTGATGAGTTATCAACAGTAAAAAGTTGGTTTCCATTCTTCTAGTGCCAAAATGTTGACAGTGTTGGATCTTGCCAACATACAGGGGATCTCCCCAATATGAGGTCCCAATTAGACCTCACACCATTTGGTGCAAGGGTCCCATATGGAAATATCGCCCAACTTCCATTAACTTAGAGATTTTCCTTGGATTAAGCAATCAACATGAGAGATTAGCGCATATGTGCTATTGAAAGAGCAAGAGAGTGTGCCTTGTGGAATGTTTGATTGTAGATGTATCAAGGTTATTTTACTGTAAGGAAGAAAAATGAGCCTACAAAATAAAAGTAATAGTACTAATCTAGTGGATATGCATGCAAATAAACAAGGAAGAATCATTAGACATCAAACGAAATAGTTCACATAGATGCAACGATCATTAAAATCATCACAACACATTTCCAATGAGTTGAGAACCAAAGTCACCAAAATAGTTCAATTGCTTTACTACATATGAAAACCAACATAAACCACAAACATTAGAAGAGTAGCCTCAAAACATCCAAGATCCATGCATGAAAATGTGTTGGCCGAATGGCTTCAAGTATTAAGAAAAAGTTCCAAGATACATAAGTACAATGAATAACAGTAGCTCTAATAGTGGATCATTAGAGCCATTAATTTCTCCCCAAAAGTATTATCTCTATCTCTCTAATGCCTTATGGGATAAGATCAGGTGAAAATCTTTTTGCTTGATTAATGAAACTCCTTTTATAACTTGAGGCATGAATTCTCATATCCTCGTGAATCTTGAGTTTATCTTATGACTTTTCAACTTCTAATGACCTTTGGACTTCCATAAATCTCAAACTTCCGAATGACTTTTTGAATTACATTTATTTTGGAATTCTTTACATGGCTCTTTTTTCCATATATGACTCTTGGACTTCTACTTCTTTGTATTCACAATGATTACATGATTACATCATGATTTCCATATCATCATGTGGTGAGAACATGACAAGTCACTAACATTGATGACTTGGACTCATCCAAGGATGACCTGATCCAAGGATTACCCATATTGCATACTTTCGATGCACCCTGCTACTCGAAAAATGAGAAATACATGAAAAATCATTATTGCGATCACATTTTTCATGTATTTCTCGTTTTTGCGTGTAGTAGGGTCCATCGAAAGTATGTAACATGGGTACTCCTTGGACGAGGAATCAAAGTTTTCATACAAAAAGTGTTTCCCATCAAAATTTGAGTAAACCCATAGGGAGATAAGTTGAAAATATGAGTTGAAAAAATAGTTTTTCCCTTTTTCCCTCCAAAATTTAATGATGTAATCTAATATTATTTTGTTATTTCCACTATTATTTTACAATTTTATTAGGAGGCCCATTTTAGACCTCAAAATACCCCTAATGTGATGTATTCACCCTCCAAAGGGTCTTTGATCAAATGGAGTCTTTCAGTCTGCTCCAATCATCAGGATTTCAATGTTATTCATTTGTTACACCATGTGTTATTCGTTCTTGAAAGTTTCCTTTCACTTCCCTCTTTGCCCGATCTCTTCATGCATATTTTCCATGTTGTTCTAGAATACCTACAGCTAAGACCACTCATGGAAAGAAAACATCATCCTAAAAAATATCCTATTCTAGCATGCCTCATGCAAATTTTCCATTCGTAACTTAATAGTGCACTTGAGAAGAACAAGGGAAACTTCTAGGCACAGGGTGCACTACCAAAGGAGGAAGAATTGAGTGCTTCAAGGCTTTAGGATGTGCATATGTGCTCAAATGGAGAGAGGAAGCTTAAGGAAGGGTGCAACATGCAAGTCTGAGGGGTGAAGGAAGGCCACTGAGGCTTCGAAAGTGCATTATGAACTCAAGGAAACCAAGGAGGGTGCAAGGTGCGCAGCATTATGCCCTCATGAGAAGCCAAGGGGTGCAGGGCGAAAGGCCGAAGGATGAAGGGGTTAGGCTTTAGCCTTTGTAAGTTTTCTATGAAATCAAGGGAGCCAAAGAGGATGCAAGGCTAAAGTTTGAAGGAACCATGACGTTGCTTTGATGGTGCACCTTGTGCTTAACTAGGAGGAAGGATTACTTTGAGGGAGAAGTTTAGAACAAGGAAGGGGGAATGATTCTTGGGAGTGTGCTATGCACTCTTGGAGGGCACAGGTTGTTCTTCTGAACAAAGAAGGTGTCCTGGCTAAGGCTTAAGAGTGTGTCATGTACTCTGCTAGCCCTAGTGGGATAACTTGTGCAACCAAAATTTGTCTAAGTCTAGAAGATAGAAGAAACGGGCGAACACAATAAGTTTAGACATAGAATCAAGTGCGACGCATAACAACTCATCAATAATACTTAGACATGATCAAAAATTGAGAAATACACATCAAAATGTCAGTTTACAAACACTCCCCAAGTATAATAGACAAAGTGTGTGTGGTTGTGACCAAAAGTGTCATTTTACAACAAACAAAGGTATTGTAACCATGAAGTGCACTAGAGATGTTCTAAACAATGCAATGAATCCTAGGAATGATCTAGAAAAATTGAAACATGTGGAATGACTTGAAACGACACTTGATGACCAAAGAGACATTTGATATGACCATTTGGTAGGCTCCAAAAATTGAATGCATTGAAGTTTTGAAGGGTGTTGTAGCAACGATAATAGACCCATATAAATAAGGAACCTTCACACCCATCATAACTTCCTTTTCCAAATAAATAACATATTTCTTTAAAATCCATGGGACATAAACTTCTTTGAAATACCAAGAAGGACCATCCTCTCCTCTAGTTTCTTGTCTTAGCCAATGTTTCTTTTTAGTTTTTGAAGAAATAAGATCTCTTCTAACAATCAATGTGTCATTTTCTTTTGATGAAATATGCCTTCATAAAGAAGAAACATTTTTAAATATATGCATGGAATATAGTAAGTGGGAAACCTTAAGATGCTCCCAATATGGGAGCTCATAAAAGTCAAATTTCCTTTTCATCCCAATGAGAAATTTCTCAACATAGGTGTCGAATAATTTTGGATCATCGAACATAGGCTCCCCATTTGAATCAAACATCCTACAAACTCCTCCTCCTCCTCTCTCTCTCATATGCTCTAATCCATTCAGCTGGTGTCATTATTGCAACCCTTTGGGTCCTCTCTGGTTTGCCATTGAAAGCAGACGTTGCTATTATGTAAGGGTGTCCTTTTGGGAGGAATTGTTAATTTTTCATTATTGTTTCAATTACTTTAGCTCAATTCAATTCTTCAATTAGAAATATTTCAATAACAATTAAACTTTCCATTAATCAATTATAACTGAAGATAGAACAATAATGCAATGATAATAGGAGACAATCAACACATCAACAAGAGACGCCAGATTTGGTCAATGACCAGGGAAGAACCCCACAAGGGGGAAACAATTTGTAATTATTCTTCTATTAGATTATCATAAAATGTTAAACAGAGAGTACAATGAGGCCATACAAAATTATCCAACAATATCAACCAAATAATATCATAAATATGATCCCAGCAACAATATTGATCAGAGTTAACTTTCTCAATCTGCGGTCAACTATTAAATTCAAACCCTAGATCCCAACTGCATGGAGGAATATTTATGAGTGTGGTTTAGATCTTTCAACCGCATGGATGAGCCTATGTGCCTATGGTTATAACCAAAAAATTATTGTGTCAACCCTACGGCTAGAAACCAAAAACCCTAATCACACGTGCAAGCTTTGAACCTTGCAATTTCAAACCTGTAAGAGCCAAAATTCAGACCTATACGAATCAATCCAATGAAGAGAGAGAATAAGAAGATGCTTGATGATGATGTCCAAATGAGGTTCCCTTGACTTGTATTTATAGGCTTCCAAGGGTGACCAATTTTCTTTAGGGTCGACCTAATCAAATGTGACATTGTGGGCTTGAATTCAAAATACATTTTCCCTTGTCCAAATTGAGTTCTTCAAAAGTCAAAGTTAGTCCTCTTGAAAAGAGGAATCTAGTGCCATGATTGGATTTTTTCATTGAGCTACCAAATTAACACTCCCTCTCAGCTAGGGAGAAATTCCAACTGCATCATGTAATCATCATAGGTATGTTTTCATCATATCATGTCCCAACTCTTCTCAACTATATTTGTTGAATCATTCTTGAATATAAAGAAGAAGAATCATTGGGGAGCATCATCTACCATCCTCTCAATATAATGAGGAAGGTCCTATGGGACACTCTCACCTCATGTCATCTCATAGGGGAGCATATGTCTTCCACCCTATGTCGAGCAATAAGCGAGATACAATATCTCATCCATCTTATTGCTTCCTAATCATCCCAAATATAACCTCAAGAGTCATGTGGTAGAACACCTTGCATCATAAGCTTTGGCGAGATACTCGACTTACCAAAGGTAAGGATCACACACCCTAAACTCTCTCAACCCATTGGCTGGACAGGGAGCTACAATCCCAACAAGCCCAACTTATGGTTATGATACAAATTGGGGTATACTCTATTAGACTAAAATAGTGGAGCAACATCTTCCACCCTATAGGTGATAGATAGGGGTGATATCCTATTGTCTAGAGATCCCTCAAACCCACGATCTCTACATCTCAATTCCTCACCCTGGGAGCTCAAACAGGAGGAAGAGCTAGCTCAATGTCCTCAATTAACGATGCCCTTTATTAGGAGGGGTCACATCCATTAGTCGAAGTTTCTCTCTAAAGACTAAGAACTTCCCCTTCGGCAAAACCTTCATGAGAATATATGCAATATACTCATCTTTCGATATGTGATGAAGTCTAACGGTTCCTCTCTATACCATGTCTCTAATGTAATGATATCGGATCTCTATAGTCATGTAGCAGTTTGCACATATGCTACAAGACCACGGTTAGAGCACTAGATCCAAAATTCAATCACCATGGAGCATTGGAGGACTATAACCCTTATCATGAGCAGATACAGGAGCCTCTACAAGATGCTACAGTATCCTTTTCCACCCAATAACAACATCATATGATCCACAATGGCACCTGCATTCTGAAGGACCTACATCATCAAGCTTCAATCAACAAAAAACATTTTAAAAAAATTCTCAAGCAAATGCATGGAGCAAGGAAGACAAAGAAATGATAGCTTAGAATAAATTCAAAGTTCCCTCACCCATGTCTAGAAATTCCATGTGAGCATAAAGTGATCATCACAGCAGAAAGCATCTCCAAGTAGGCACAGGTATGAAAATTTCCTAACCTCTCCCCTTGAGCGCATCATGGTTTAAAAGAAATTGTCAATGTATGAGAGACGAGGTTTTGTAGGCTAGAATTGGTTCAGAGGTCTCGACCACCCTCAAATAGTTGGTTGGAGTTGTCTTCCTCTCCCATCACAGAAGTGGAAAAGACAAAATAAAAGAGGGTGATGACTATGAGGTGGGACAACCACCCAACCACTGATAGCATAAAAATAGGCCCAAGCCTCATTTGTCATAAAGTTACATCCTAAAAAAGGCAAGGAGGCCCACTAACACCATTGGGAGTCAAGCTGCTTATACCATGGTTCCCATAGACTGCTACATAGGGGCTATAATATCGGGAGATGGTTATTATAGGATTAAGGTAGTTTTATATAGGATACAAACTGTGTGCTACAGGATCGCTCTCAAGTGCTATAGGATTGACCTAAGGGGTACAAAAGAGCCCAAACTTGAGCAAAAGAGCCCACAAAACCCTAAATTCACAAAGGAACCTCCAAGGGAATGGTAAGTGCTTATTTTTCCTCACCTCTTGTAGACAAAAAGCCTGTAAAGTTGTTCACTTCTTTTTCACAGAACATCTTGTAGCAAATTTTTGAAAGAAAAAAGAGATTAAAGTGTGAATCTTCCTTGTGAATTGAGCATGATAGTAGGGAAATGGATTCTTTTTAAGTTGGGAATGCAATTTTTCCTTTCCCTGACCAACAAATGTAAACTACTCCTTTTACTCTTGTTTTGGAACTTTAGCTTGCTCAGAAACCCTCTAAAACTGATGATTATTAAGAGAATTGCCGTGCAAAACCTTGGAAAAAATTGGAGTGAAAGTCATGGGGGGTGATTTTAATTGAATAGAGCCCACAGACTCATCAAGGATTCACCAACACCCTCTTGTCAGGGATAAATAATGTAAACTATGAAACGAGAATTGTAAGCTCAAAATGAGCACTCTAGACAAAAAACCCCAAAAGAAACATGAAAAATAGCCCGAAAACAAAAAATGTTGATGTTGGAATAAAGTTTTTTTTTTTTAAGGGTAAATCTTCAACATTTTTTAAAATAGCAGTAAAAGCCAATAAAAACCAATTTTTTTTGTGCAAAAAACACCATGAAAACAAAAAGTGTTGATGTTGTAATAACATCTTTTTTTTTCGAGGTAAATTTTCAACATTTTTTAGCAATGGCATTAAGGATCAAATATCATGACCTTGAAAAACCTTAAAATTCCATAATTTTCAGACATAATATTAAAGATAAAACATCACATCTCTAAAAAAACCTTAAAATTCTGACAATTTTCAGCCATGGTGTTAAAAATAAAATATCATGACTCAAAAAACTCTTAAACTTTTGACAAGTTTTCAACCATGGAATTATAACCAAAGATCATGACTACAAAAAACCTTAAGTTTTCAAAATATTTCAACCATGACATTATAAAAAAATTCTATGACTAAAAAAATTTAAAAATGCGTAATCGAATGAAAGAGTCTTTAGACCAAGAGTAAAAAAAAATCAAATGCTAAAAGTATAACTTTAAAATCTTAGCCTAAGATAACTTGACACATTACAACAAAAAATTAAAAATAAACCATCAAATTGACATGCAATGTAGGCGAACTGGCCCATTGTAATGAAAGCTTAAAGACCAACCATGAAATTGACACATTGTGGGGTCATACTCGATCCATTATAACGAAAAGTTTAAAATCAACTATCAAATTGACACATAATGGGATCAAGTTGTTAGTCGAGGTTCGACATGAACACTGCAAGAAAAATAAATAAAACAAAAATAATAAATAAATATATAAATAAATAAAATAGAAAATAGAAAATAAAATAAAAATTAAAACAATGAAAAAAACACAAAAAATTAAAAAATAATAATAACAAGTAAATAAAAATATATATTAAATATAAAAATAAAAACATGACTAAAAAAAAGAAGCAAAAATTAAAATATTGAGAAAAAATAAAAAACTAAAACCGAAAAATTTAAAAAAATAATAATAACAAGTAAATAAAAAATATATATTTAAATATAAACAAATGAAAAACATAACAAAAAAAACAAATATAAAAAATGAAAATAAAAAACCATTTAAAAAAAAACATTAACTTATAAATGATAAACAATTTTTAAAAACAAAAAAAATAAAAGAAAATATTTCCAAAAGGAATATAATTTAAGAAGAAGAAAAAAACGAGATTAGATAATTTAAAAAAAAATCAAAAACAAAAACAAAAACCCTAAAAAAAAGACATTAAACAAAAAAATTAATTAATTAAAACATTAAAAAAACAATTGAAAACCATTAAAAAAAAATTATAAAACATATTATGACATGGAAATTACGTGAAAATTCCATGGGTGCTTTTAGGCTAAAATTTCCTCTAATGCTTGTCCCTGGCTCATATCCACACAAAAATCGCAGAGCTAATCCATGTGATTGCACTTAGGATATGTTCAAATGAGATCTAACTCACCTCCTTTTATACAAATCTCATGTGGCAATGTCTAGCCCTAAAGGGTACCTCTACAAACCAAGGCTGACTTGTCCTTTGTGCCACAAGCCCACACCATAACTTCAAAAATTAATATCTCTACTTCTAGAACTCAAATTTGAGTGATTTTCACTGTGTCTGGTTACTCTCGAAATCCTCTATCAACTCAAATCATCACATGTAGAAATATCCTCATGGAATCACACCCATATGCTCGGGTAAAAATCCCATGAGCTTTGGTTTCACACCCACACGCCACACTTGTGGGCCAACTCCTCCACAACTGTTAAGGCTGGAGTTTGGAGTGCCTCCCAAGCTACAAATCTCAACGCTCCCTATTAGTGAGGAAGGTACTTCCAACACTAAGAAGTCTCCATCATCATATCCAGTGACATTAGCCCATCTGGCATCCATTACTGCCATAGTTGCACAAAGCACCCCCCCCCCTCCCCCCGATTCCAAGCCCCGAAGTGTGTCCCATACGGAAGCGCCTAGGAAGCTTGGCCGGAAGCAGCGCTTCCGAATTCGGAAGCACCGGTTCGGCATTTTTAGACACTTCCTGGAAATTTGGAAGCGTTGTACAGAAGCGTCGAAGCGCACTTCATACGGCGCTTCGGAGGAGGAAGCGTACGCTTCCAGAAAATCGTTTAGAAAATCATTTTTTTTTCAATATTTTTCTAATTTTAGGTGAGTTTGCTTGTTGGGGGTGGGTCCACCTTGGGTTAGGGTGACGAATGAAGGCAAAAAAAAAATATAAATATAGCAGATGCTCCCTCATGGTAATGTTAAATTCTTAAAGTAAAAGTGACATTCTCCTTTAT